>JAEIIH010020546.1:0-10927 GCA_018904745.1 Drosophila orosa | reverse complement strand
TTTATCTAAAGAATATTATGGTAAATTTGGTAATCTATTCATATATTTATACAAAAAGAGATATTATTATTGATTCATTATTTAGAAAGACCTTTTTCGAGCTAAGATTGTATCTGAAAAATCCGTATCCCCTTTTACTTCTGCTGTTGGATAAACTAAACCGTTCTTTCGTTGATGCATGAAAAGCACTTACCCGCCCGAGTTAATTATTTAACTTGCTTACAATTGTCGTTGGTCGCTGGCTTTTCCGCCGGAAACTCCTTCGCCGCGCTGCATTTTCATTGACCAATCAATTAAAGCCACTTAAGTCGACCGGCTGATTCCTGCTCTTAACCATCTAAAAGCTTACAAAGGAACTACGAGTAATTGCCAACTACCAACGCGGGATATAAGTAGTCGGTGGGAGGAGAGGGAGATAAGCCCCTGGGGGTGTTGTTGATGAGCCAGACAGAGAGAGAGAGAGAGAGATAGAGAGTGGGGCGGGGAGAAAGAGATAGCATGCTGGTAAGTACTTAAGTCCGTTAGGCGCGCTTTACTCAAAATCAAGAAGAAGCGTTCGGGACAAAGAAACGACTACGAAACTCAAGAGAAATTGAAATTGCTACTTAATAAGTTTGGTTCGCCATTTTCAAGTGCTTTTCATGCATTTTCTTAGGGAACGGAACTGTTTTGAAACATGGAACGTTCTTTATAAGATGTTACAACGGAAATGAATAGTTTCTGATTCGGTTAATACGGTTTCTTCTACGGAACTTGACACTGCTCCATTGTAATGGTAATAAAAGCGGTTAAAAATGTACATACGATGAACATTAAGTAAATCAAAACTCTGTTCTTGCTGGGCAGTGTACTATGTCATGTGTGTGTGTATAGTATGTAAAATGTAATGTGAATGCATAGTTACAACGGTAATTAGTAGTTTGTGTTTGGATGGATGGTAACGGTAACGGTAACGGTTGGTTAGAGGTGTGTATGGTGTGCCAATCTCGACGAGGAACAGAACACAAAAGGTACAGTACGGAAAAGAGAACGCAAGAGAGTTACAAATGATCGAGATATTATATATTCGTTATGCGATGCAAGCTTTTTTTAGTGCTTCGAAAATTCAACGGTTAGGACCAATTTCAAATGTTTTTTGGTTTGTTTTTTTAATGTTTTTGGTTGCACTACGACACGCGACATTAATTACAAAATTCTCCCTTTAGCCTAAAAGCGATTTTCGATTTTTTCAGTTCAGGTGTGGATTTTTTTTTTTTTTTTTGTTGGTTACGAAGTAATCGATAGATAGTAGATAGAAAGTAGATAAACTGTTCTAGTTGTGGCGGGGAGTTACAAGGATATGTCTTGTTAGTCATGGATGGAGGGGGATTGGGGGGGGATTAAAGGATTAAGGGACTAAGGGAACTCGGGAGCGGTTCGGATTAGAGTCCTGCTAAAGTGAACAAACAAGTTGGGGAACTAATTGCCGGGTAAATAGACAAATTTGACAGCATACAGGACTATCTTTGGAAATGTTTTATTTAATTTAGGAGCGACTTGAAATCAATTAAATGAAAGCAAGGATAAACTTTATGTTCTTCTAAGTAGAGGTGGAAAAACATTGATTATGGCGTTCGTTGATGACTTGCCAAAAATCCGTGTTTCTCCACCTATAATTAGCTTGTAAGATCATCGATCTCAAATTATAATTCTATAATTTGACTCTATAATTCCACTACCTATAATTAGAAGCATGTATGCTTATCGATCTCAAATTATAATCCTTTAATTTGACTTTCTACTTTCGATAAATAACTTTACTGTTCACTTAATGCAGGACTCTAGTTGGGATCGGGATGGAGTTCGTTTCAAATTCGCTTTTTTTTTTTTTGGTAGGTTGTCACTTAAAGCTAACATAAACTCGATCGCTGAAGATCGCTGCTAAATGCAAGCGGCTCTCGGCTCTTACCAATTTGAATTTCTGCCATCGATAGCATCTTTGTTATTGACATTGTTGTTGTTGTTGTTGCTGCCACTGTTGTTGTTGTTGTTCAAATTGACATTGCACCAAGGACTGTGGCCAGGTAAAAGGCTATTGTTGTTGGAGCGCTGTTGCTGTTGTTGCTGCTGCTGCGCCTGTTGCTGCTGGGCATGCGGATGTGGGTGCGGATGCGGCGAGTAGAGCATGCGTCCGCCTAATCCTCCGCCGCCGTTACCCCCACGATGCGAGCGGACCGATGAGGAGTTGCGGGAAAAGGGTCGGCGACTGCTGCCACCATGATTGTTGCTCTGGTTGTTGTTGTTGTTGTTGCTGCTGCTGCTGCTGGCATTGGAGTTGAGCATGCTGCTGCAGTTGCTGCTGCTGCTGCCGTTGTCGCAGTGGTTGCAATTGTTGCTGCTGCTACTGCTGCTTCTGTCGATACTGATGTGTTTTCTATTCGAGAGTTTTCTTTGGGCTTTTCTTTTATTTACGCAGCTGTGGGGCGGTAGAGGAAACGAGAAGGAAACGAAACGATTTGCTTATAAAGTGGCCGCTTGTACACTTAACTATTGCAGGCCCCCCGTTCCGTTTGCAATCAGTAGAAATTTAGCATTCGAATCCAAATCGATCAAAGTTCATATTTTTGTTCTTGTTGTATATTTGTGTAGGCTTTTGTGGCTGAGTTTCGGATTCGCTGGCATTCGCAAATGCTTAAAGAGTGTTAATAGTTTCCCTAATTCGTGTGTATTATGTGTTTGCGTAAAAAATACTAATAAACGTTCAAGTTTGAAGTTTAAACACAATGTATGTACATATATTGTGTGCTTGAATACATAAAATAAATCATTATTTGAAAATTTGATTACATCTTGATTGATCTTTATCTTTCTTAGCATTTCTGTAACATAAATTAAACATTTCAAGAACTTGAAGTGAAAAACAAATAAATAAACTCGATCGATTCAGACTCCCACCATTTCAGCTCTAATTCCAAAACTGGAAAAGGGTTTGTGTATGGTCTAGTTTTTTTTTTTTAATGGGTTTTGAGTTTTGTTGTTTTTTTTTTATTACATAATTGTGTTTGTTTGTTTATTTATTTATTTAGAAAGTATTCTAAGCCGGACCCGCACTCCAGAACAGAAAGCAAACAACCAACAAGCCAACATGCTCAATAACAAAACATTTATGGTTTCTCTAGTAGGCAAAATACTTACTTAGGCAAGGATAATAAAATATTTATATTTATATGTGATATTGGGTGTGTTTATGTGTGGATATATATATGTTGATATTTATTGTAATATCGTAATAAATAAAACAGCAACAATTTTCAGTTTGTTTTAACAGTGTAGCTTTAATAGGTTGTCAATTAATTATATGGAACTGAGATGAGATACGTGCGTGGTTAGTTCTTCAACTATTGAGAGGTATATAAGTACGATATTTATGTATATAAATTCATGTTTGGGGGGTAGGTATATATGTGTAAAGCTGCCGATACAGTTACGGATATACGATATACGACGATATATATAAAGAGTTAACAGTTAAGGGGAATATTATATATATTATATATGTATGTGTATATGAGAGCTAACTCCTTAGCCGACTCCTTCTTCCGCAGCAAATGATAGGATAGATAAGTGGCAACGACAAATTTTACATTTCCAGCGATTTTCCAGTTTTTTTTTGAGTTGTGTTAAACACGATAACCCATCGTTAAGCTCCCCTCTCGCATATATACATACATATCTATAACTAAATGTGTGTGTTTTTCGTTTTACATGAGTGTGTGTGTGTGTCAACTGAACAAAAACAATATTAGTGGTACGGTTTCGGTTTTTGGGGGTATCTGGTATCGGGTATAGTTGGGTATGAATGGTATGGGGGGCGGATGGATGACTGATTACAAAACTTATCACTTATCGCCCGGCGGGCAGTTAGTACAATCGAAGGATTCCAGATCAAGAGAGCGACAGATAAAGAGGTTACACTTAACGTACATGTGTTGTGTGTTGTGTGTATGTTGTTGTTGTTGTTGTTGTTGGGGTGTGTGCTCTATAAGTAGGTAATATAAATAGTACTAGGCGTAAAGTAGAAAACGAACATGTGCAAAGTAAAACAAACAGTGTGACAAAGTCGTGTTGTCGTATATAGAGTATATAGTATATAGCATAAATGGATGGGTTAGATCGTATTTGGAACCATTAGGAGAACATAGGACAAATACAAATAATTACAAGGTACTTGGTACTCTTTGTTCTTGTTCTTTTTTCAGTCTTCTATAGTATTTTTAACAGGTGGTATACAGAAAGAAAAAAAAAAAAGGTAACAAAGCTTACAAACTAAAGCCGTTCGGTTGCCAGTTGCGGTAGACAGTTGATTGATTGGTGGTTGAGGTTGGTTGATAGGTTTGTTGATAGGTTTGTTGGTTGGTTGGTTGGACTTGTAGGCAGTTCGAGGATTATTCTTTTAAAAGTTGAGCTGAGCTTGAGTTGAGCTGAGGTTGAGGTGTGTGCAGTTTTGCAGTTGCAGTTGCAGGTTGCATTTGCGCTTGCTTTTTGGTAGTTGGTCAGTGAGATTGAGATACAGATACAGATACAACAGTGTCAACGGCAACGGCAAATGGCAGAGGATGGCGGTCTTATGTGGTACATACGGGCGGGCATGTATTTAGTATACATTTTTCGGTTTAGTTGCTTTTCGGTATCAGTATCAGTATCAGTATTTATTCTTTATTTATTATACATGTGGCTATATATACGAGAGTCAATATAGGAGGGAAACACTTGATGATCGGTATTCGGTTTGAGAGACGTGTGTGTTAAAGAAGCGGAGCACGTCTGGCCACGGCCGTTAACAATGCAAATTTACCACCAAAACCAGCAATAAAATATTGTATGTATGCTAAAACAAAGAAAATAAAAGTAAAAGAAAACATTGCTATTACATTCAGTTGAGAACTAATTACTTGGATCGGTTTAGTTTGGTTAGCAATAAATGTATGTATATAGTATGTGGATATCAAATATTTAAGTAAATACCTAATTGATTTATATTATTTATAAAAGCCTGGTTTTAATTGCGGCCAATGGGTATTAATTAATGCCAATGTAATGCAAATTAGACGTAAAAATAGGCAGGCAGATACAATATACAAATGCTTGACTATCATATAACGACAATGGTTGTAATTGTGGTTCCATCATATAATACAGTTGCAGTTAAATATAAGAGTGCTTTGTTCTGGGCTGTAGTCTCTCCATAAAAGTGTTGGTCGAAGTGGAGCGAAATATCTTTTAAGAATAATGGTTAATAGTGGCGCAACTTTATTAAAGTACAGAATGGATAAGAAATTTTAATAAATATCAGAGAATAAAGAAACTTCAATAGATTTGGACGTAAACACAAAAAAAATGCATATTTTACAGACGAGGTATGCTAAAGCGGATAATTGTTAGTGTTTTTAAGCAATTTAATTGATTTAAATAACATAAAATGCCAAGAAAATGTTGAAATGTACTAAAAAACAATTGTTTCAATAGGTAAAATAAATAATGCAGTCTTTAAAACTATATTCCAAAGGATATTACATATTAGATTAAATAAAACAAAATAAAAATTAGATTTACTTGTCTAGAAATAGTTAAATTTAATTAAATTCTTTAAAGAAAACTTAAATTGTTGCTGCCACAGAAAGGGTTAACTACTTTACGTTTATCAGTGCATGAACGCCCCTAAGTGATTAAGATATTTGTAATAAACATTAGTTTACAGATAAGATAAGCTTTCTAAACATAGATAAAACGCTAAAAGGGGTCTACTGACGTGATGGAGTATTATAAAAAAAAAGAAAAGAAAAGAAACAGCGATATAGGGCTCCCCCCCTTCAACGCAACACAGAGACAGACTACATTTCGGCCATTAAGCGCTATTATTTCCACCACAACTGTGCCTGTGTATGCGTATGCCCAAGGAAGTGGAACTCCTCTAAAAAGAGTTTCTGCGTGCGAATCGGTTCGAGTGGAGCGGTTGCGGCTATTCATACTTGGGCAGGGTCGGCCACTGAGTTGGGGTCGCTCAACACGGTGGCCGCCCTCTCGAAATTAAAACAATAAATTATAAAAAATAAACGCATATATACACATATACACACACACACACACAGGCAGGGCAGGCATCAAAATATACGCTTTTCCCATGGAGTCCGGACCCCAAGCAACACACACACACACACACTCGCGCGCACACACAAAGTTTGACGGACGGAAGTGGAGAGAGCAAAGAGAGGCACTGAGCGGCATTGAGAGTGCGAGAGAGGACCCACCTAGCCATGTCTGGCCGTGTACGTGTATGTGCCTGTGTGTGAGTGCAAGTGCCCCTTGTTGTTGCTATTGCGTAGTCATGGCAGTCAACTTTATCGACGATTGCTCTTTTTCTCGTTTCGTTTTCGTTACACACACTGATTATATGAATATGTGAATATGTATACTATGAAACGCTTGTTGGCTGCCTGGTTTTTGGCAATTACGCTGGCGTTTCAAAACACAATGATTTGGCTAAATTGCGACCAGTGCCTTTCTGGTATACACAGGCCAATTTGCATAGGCTGCGAGGATAACTGCACTTCACAAACACACACGAACGCATTTCGCAATAGGAGTCGGAGTCATTGGGGCGGGGGGCGTTAAACAAATTCGAAATAAAACGAATAAATAATAGTACACACCAGTCACTAGCGAGACGAATAGCAGCCGAGCTCCCGACTCAACGGACAAAGACGCTGTGTGGTAAAATGTACCCAGGCGCTCCTCTCTCTTTTTCACTGCGAGTGTAGATATGGAAAATCGAAACTCTGTGGCTCTGCTCTCCACTCTCGCCGTCCCGCTCTCCCCCGCACACGTACAAAATCAACACAAGTTCACACATACATATGTACATACAGACGTGAACTCACAATGACCAACCACTTCGTCACCAGCAGATAAAAAGCGCTGGCCTTAAAATATTGCGTTTTATGTAATTCCACTAGATACATACGTTACGGAAACAAGCACAATTCATATTACACGGTGTCGCAAACAATAATCGTTATTGAATACAAATTGCACTTGGTTGTATGGGTGTATCTTTATCTTTTTTATGGGAGTTTACCTCTTGGATTTTCGACCTGAAAGCTAGTGCGCGTTGGCTAGAGATGCAATAATGTTAATGTCAATATCGATATTTTAAAAAGGGCGATACATCGATGTTTTTGGTCATTGGGGAAAATTCCTCATTTTTTATTTTTTATTACACGCGACTCATGAAAAAACTGGGAAACAGGTCGCCAACCAATTGGTTCTTTCCATTTTTTTCAAGTTTTGAATATGTTATTTGATCCTGAAAATTGTTATTGATTAATCGATTCTTTGAAAAAGAAATCATCGATAGTATCGATTTTTTCCTAACTGGGTTGTTTCAATTTTCAAGCTGCGGTCACACTAATCTCCACCGAAAACGCTAAAACTCTGCCTGAAAATAAAAGTTTTATTTATTAAAAAAGAATAGCAAACACCTCGTCGGGTGTGCTGGCCCATTCAACTGATAGTAAACGCAATCTGCAATTCTAAAATGTAAGTAATATAGCATATTTTACCCTCGTGCCCGGCTGAAACATTTCTGCTTCTTTTTTGTCCGCTCTCAGGGCGCGTGCCCAGAGTCCCGCCGGGGAGGGTGAAAAGGAAAAGGAGAACAAGGATAAGGACACCAAAGAGAAGGACAGCAAGGCAGCGGCCAGCAGCTCCTCGCGCAGGGAACGTGAACGAAAACGCCGCGGCTCGGCTTCCTCCAGCAGCGACTCTAGAAGCAGGTAAAGTAACCGGCAAACATAGAAGCGTGTGTAGCAAACTCCAAATATGGTTATTTTACCACAAAAAAAAAAGAAAAAAAAAAATGGAGTCAAACTTTATAATTAACCTTAAGATAAACAATAAACTAATTTGTAGCTCTTCGGACAGCAGCTCATCGCGCAGCAGCTCTGGCTCCGACTCACGCTCCAGTTCGAGCAGCTCCAGTGACTCCTCAAGCTCCTCGTCATCCTCATCGAGCGACTCGGATCGCAGCGAGAAAAACAGGCGTCGCGGCGCCGGCGGTGGAGGAGGAGGAGGAGGAGGCAAGGACAAGGACAAAGAGAAGCCTGCGCCACGATCCCGCTCTCGCACCCGTTCGCCCAGGCGCGCATCCAAGTCCCCGAGGCCGGGAAGTAAGGCGCGCAAGGAACCAGAGAGGGATCGCGAGCGACGCAGTCGTTCCCGGGATCGTAACCGCCGTGGTGTGTCCAACGAAAGGCCCGTCGCCGAGAATAATAATGTAAAGCGTGAGCGTTCCCGCTCGGCAAGTCGCTCGCGATCGCCACGACGCCGTGGACGTGGCTCCGTGGACAGGACGCCGCCGCCAAAGCGGCGGGAGCGCACTCGCTCAAGAACCCGCACTCGTTCGCCCACACCCAAGCCGGTGCGCATCCATATCGGCCGCCTGACGCGCAACGTGACCAAGGACCATGTCTTCGAGATCTTCAGCAGCTTTGGAGATGTGAAGAACGTAGACTTTCCCACGAATCGCTCATCCGGCATGGCCTACATTGAGTACGCCACCGCCGAGGACTGCGAGTCGGCCATGAAGCACATGGACGGCGGCCAAATCGATGGCCAGGAGATTACGGTGTCGCCGGTCATCATACCCAAGCAACGACCACCCATGCGTCGCCCCTCACCCCCCATGCGCCGTCCGCAGTACAACCGCTGGCGCTCCCCGCCCCAGTTTAATCGGTTTAACAATCGCGGCGGCGGCGGCGGCGGAGGAGGTGGTGGCGGTGGCGGTGGTGGACGTCGTCAATCGCCTATGCGCGGACGGCGGTCCCCGCGTCGCCGCTCTCGATCCCCCATCCGTCGTCGGCGTCGCAGCAACAGCAGCGACAGCTCCCGCTAAAGGACGCGGCACGATGCCTAGATCGTACAATGGACACATGATGCATGCCGATGGGCAAACACGAAGCTGATTGCACTTTTCTTTATATTATAATCCGAACAATAAACGTGAGCAAGCGCCACATCCATAAAGCGAAAGGTAATTAGTGTATAAAGCTGCACTCGGCATCTGCGAGGGGACAGCCCAGCGGATGATGGAGCTTGAAGAAGCAGCTACGCTTCTTGGTGGTCAGGCGAGCTGGCAGGACGACGACTGTTGGCTTGGGTCTTCGTATTCCTATGAGATCTCCGCCGCAGAACTCAAAGACTTCGTGCTTGTTCCTCAGCAAGGTCTTGATGCCACCGCATTCGGACTTGATGCCACTCAGCTCTTCCCTGGTCAGAGTCTGAGCAATCTGCCGCATAGGCAGCCTTCCCAGCCACTTGTCCTCGTCGGCGTCGAGCAGCAGGTTGAAGATCTTCAACACCAGGCCATCGATGATGGATCTATCCACCTGCGTGCAGTTTCTTACGCTCTCCTCCTTCTCGCGCAGCTTTATTTCGCTCTCCCCCGTTTTGTACTTTCTCAACTCCTCCTGCACAAAGTGTTCAAAGTTCCTTGAATCCTTTGTGGTCCTTCCCTTGATTCCAATGAGGGCCAAACGCTTGGTGCTGGGTATTTTCAGGCGATCTTGAAGTATATCAAAGCCGCACTCCTTGGTTACTTGGGTGACATAGTGAAAGAAGTCCTGGTAGGCACTTATTCTCGTGTTTCGCCGCCTGAACTTGGCTCCAGATAGCTCGTACGGGCAGCAGGGTAACAGAAAGAAGTTGGCTTTCAGGCGCGAAGCCAAGACAGGAAGCCACGGCGAGAGTTCATCCGAATGGTTGCCAATCAACCAGTCCACATCGGGAAATTGCATTGAGGAACTATTGGGCTCCACTGCCTGCTCCACAAGGCTCTGTTTGGTATTCTCCGGGTAAAGAGACCAAATCTTTCGCTTCCTTATATCAAAGCCATAACCTTTGTAGCCTTCGGCATTGAGGACATGCACCAAAAGGCCGTTGCCACAGCCCAGGTCCGCGAAAGCCTTGGGCTCGGTTTGGGTTTGGCTCCAAAGGACAATAAGATAGGCGGCAATGGCCAAGTCCTCGTAGATGAACTTCAGCGGATCCGTGGACTCTTGAGCGGTCTGCCAGTACTCCAAGAGGCGCTGGGAATGCTTCTGTTTTAGCTCCTTGTACAAATCATTGTACTTCTCCAAGTCGATCAAGCTCAAGGACTTTAGCCTGGCGTCGTCCTGCTTGGACTGCGACCAGCTGAGTAGCTTTGGCCTCAGCACGTACTCCAGCCAATTGGGATTTTGTTTGGCGTCCAGTTTAAGCTGTCCCTCCAGGAGCCGCACCGAGAAGTCATCAATAGCATCGCTGGCAAACTGACACTGATAGCTACGCTCCACAAAGTCTGCAAATTAGAGTTGGTTTTAGATTTATCAATGGATTAAGATTAACCAATATGCCAACCAATAGTCCCTGTGGCCAGAATGTTCTCGGGGAGTTTCTTGGGCAGCAATTTGTATCCTATCTTGAATCCCTGGCACGTGCGCTGGTCTGGCTCCTGTCTCAGGCATTTCGTTAGTTCCTCCTCGCTGGACTCATGCAGCTGGCCATCCTGCTGCTTCTCCACCTGCGTTACCACCACTTCGAATATCTTTTTATTCAAGGCATGGTAGTTTTTGACCAGTATTCCAATTGCCTGCCAGAATTGCGCTTCTTCTACCACAGACGACATGGTGTCGAAAAGGTAAGGTGGTGTTGAGACTCAAATATCAAGTATACGTATCGATATTTAATTGGCGGAAAGTTGGAATAAATCAAACACAAACAGTTATTATTCATATATTATATTATATTAATAATATATAATAAAATATAATTAACATATCATATTCATTTAGCCTGAAAGCCTTAGTCCGTCTGTAATTGTAATTATAAATTCCATTTGTTATTACATTAAAAT
>JAEIIH010020533.1:0-17393 GCA_018904745.1 Drosophila orosa | reverse complement strand
TCCCATGTATTTATATTTATTGTAACTATGAATAGAAACATCTTTTAAATGTTTCTTAAAGTCTCTAAAAGTTATGAAGAATGTTTAAGCCAAAATACATTCACTTTAGAACTTTTCAGAAGAGAAATATGCCTAGTAAACAATTATATCCTATCCTTAAGGGCTTCGATACTCCCAAACAAAATTTCAATTCATTTTAAATATTTTATTTACGATTTTTTCGTTTTCTTTAAGAAACTTCTAATTAAAAGGGTAAACATTATTTCCTTACAACTTGCTGACTGCCTTGCACAGATACCCTGAGATTCTTTAGACAATTTTTTAACTCGATCCTTCGTCTCACCTTGGCATGGAGTATCACGATGACCATATCGTTGCGCTCCCGCATGTACTTCTCCATGGCATCTCGCGTCAGCTTCTTTTCCTCGATGTGCGGCCGGTACGGACCTGGCAGCATGGACATTTGCAACTGTTGTTGATGTTGCTGCTGCTGTTGTTGTTGCTGCTGCTGCTGTTGTTGTTGCTGCTGCTGGTGGTGCACTTGTAGCTGCTGAGGCGGTGGCGGCGGCTGCGGACCCGAGCCAAGTCCAAAGTGCGGCATGTCCTGGCGCTGCTGCTGCTGGTGATGGCTGTGATCAAGGGGCGAGCCTTGATTAAGTGACTGAGCAACTGCTGCTGCTGCGGCGGCTGCGGCTGCGTTATCGTAGGCAATGGCGGGCGGGGCGACGGCGGCGTTTAAATTAAATTGGCTGTAGCTCTTCATTTATGCACATGGTCTTTGCATTGGAACTTGATGAACGAACTCGGAAGCCGTTGGCTGGGCTTTGGACCGTTTGGGTTTCTTGGTTTACTTTTTCTTTTCTTTTTTGGCAAATTCGTTTGGCACTTTGGACACTGCTTTGTTGTTATTGTATGTTTTGTATTTGTTATCCTGCACCAACACACGGGCAGCAGCTGTCGTTTCTCTCACGCACTCTCTTCTTCTTCGCCGCGGACTCGGACTCGGATTCGCTTTGTTGTTGTGGCTGGATTCGATCGAGGGCCCTGAACAGTGTATTTACATATTTGTTTCCTTGAAGCACTTGACTAGCGACCAGCGGTTGAAGCGGCTGGCTTCTGTTTAAGCTGCATTTAGCGCTTGGGTTATATTTATAATACTACAACTAAACTGAGTGGGGATGTTGATGTTGTATCGATACTTCGATAGGCGCTTATTTATGATTGTCGCCACTCTTACCGGCGATATGTCTGGTCTTTCTCAACACTGTTCGGGACTTACGGCCAGTGGCGACCGACTGGCATATTTATAGCTAGGCAGCTTGTTTAGCTATTTCACCTGCACACGTTTTTTTCTCATTAGGACCTGAAATGTTAAATATCTGGAATTTCAATATTTCGTTCTCGCAAGGAAAACTATCTTAAATTATATTTGGCTTATTATTGTTTTAATTCCTTAATCCTAAAGCAGATATTTTGAAAATGTAATCTTAAACATGGTTGGGCACCGCACGGCTTTTCTTAATATTTGATTTCTTTAATTGCTTTTATTGATTCATCGCTAAACATGTTGGCCCACTTATTTAAAATTCAAGCTACCATTATCCTTGTGACCCGTACATTTTTAAGAAGGACCCGTGGGAACTTAGGCATATGTTGAAATATTTTTAAGCTGCTACGCAATGTTGCCACTTTAGATATTTTACCACTATATCTAACGATTTGCAACTGGCAAATACGGGATCAACTATAAAAATTGGGAGCTATAGCCATTTTAAATACAGATTAGGTGTACAGGTTTTTAAAATATCTGGCGACTTAATTACCTTAACTCATACAGTTTATTTATTTTTTGCAAGCATACCATTTTTTGTTATTCCTGGCTTTTTTTAAAGTCTAGCTTTTTTGCTGTACGACGGTGCTGCACGATATATCGATTGCTGGAATCACAATCAAACTATCGCTATTATCTTCGATTAACAGATGTACTAAATTTGTAGTAGTAACTAATAGATCTTTCGAGTAGAATAATGGAGCAATTTAAGGGTCTGCTGAAATCCCTGTACATATGGACTGACAGCGATGATTTGGACAAGCGTGTGGAGCAGCTTAAGGCAGCCACCGGGGGCGAGGTGGCCTTGGAAAATGTGCACCGCCTGTCCTTTTGTAAGCAACGCGCAAGATGAATTTCACATCTAGTGAGTCAGCAGGTCTAATGTACCCTTACTTCGTCTTTCAGCCTCCTACGCCAACTCCAGCTTCGACCTAATCGTGATTGAATGTGCTCAGCTTACCGACAATTACGTAAAACTGCTGCACATGCTAAAGCCCAGTGGCAAGCTGCACTTGGTGTCCTTTATTGGACCGGCTGGCAGTCTGCTTCAGGAGGTCAAGCTGTCCGGTTTCATCAACTGCCGCGAAGATGCCGGCGATGCTCTGACAGCCGAAAAGCCTGGCTACGAAACGGGTTCATCGGCCAGGCTGTCGTTTGCTAAAAAGAATGCCAGTGCCTTGAACGTGTGGAAGATTAGTGGGGACGATGAAGACCTCATCGATGAGGAGGATCTGCTGGATGAGGAGGACAAGCAAAAGCCGGACCCGGCTGGGCTGCGTGTGTGTAGCACCACCGGCAAGCGCAAGGCGTGCAAGAACTGTTCCTGCGGCCTGGCCGAGGAGCTGGAGAGTGAGAAGGAGCAGAGCAAGGCGGCCACTGAGAACGCCAAGTCCAGCTGTGGCAATGTGAGTGGGAACTCCCCTTCAAATAACTGATTATTTATTGTAAATGTTTGTTTTTAGTGCTATCTGGGCGATGCCTTCCGCTGCTCAACCTGTCCTTATTTGGGAATGCCCGCCTTCAAGCCGGGCGAGAAGGTTCAACTGGCCGCCAATCTACTTAAATCGGACATCTAGCTTAGAGACCCCATTGCACTGATCCAATTACATTTCGATAGTTTATTAAGCTGACTCTTACTAACAAACAAATAATGTCATGATGTAAATACAAACTTGCACAAGTCACAGACCCTGCTCACATTTCGCACGGTGTACCCTTGATGAGATCGCGGTTCTGGCCCATCAAAATGCGGTAGTTGACGGCCGAGGGATCGAGTTCCTTGTACAAGTAGGTCGGCATCTTGTCGGACAAAACCCAGATGGTGCCCTCGCTGTCGATCTTCATGTCATTGGGGAAGACCAGTGTGTGTGAATCGGAATCAATGAGCCCCTGAGTGTCGGGAGTGTACGGCCGCTTGATATTCCAGCAGGCGATGGCGTCTTTGTTCACCTGCGTGTAGAAGATGACGCCGGTCTCGGGATCAAAGACCTCGGCGGTTGACTGACCATTCATTCCACGGTCGCCAACATATTTAAAGTCATAGTACGAATCGCCGCCAGTCACATGCGTTTCGTTCTGCAGCACTCGGTTCGAGACCTTGAACTCCTTGGTGCTGGCCAGGGCATGGAAGTAAATGTCCTTGGAGTGATCCGGGTTCATGGGGCCCACGGCCAGGCCGAAGACGCCGTCCGTCCACTGGAAGTTGACGCCGCCCACATTGAAATCGCCCTGCAGCGGATCGAAGTGGAAGAAGTTGTGCTTGACGCGGTAGGACTTGTCGTTCCTCAGCGAGTACACGATGACACCGTAGGCACCCAAGTCGGGAATGTAGGCAAAGGCATCTTGGCACTCGGACCGGTCGGCGTCCACAACCTACATTTGAAAGGTGTTTTTTAGAACAAAATAAATAAATGGTGTATGATTCGCTGTACTTACAATATTTGCAAAGAAGGAATCATCCTTCTTCTGATCATCGGGAATGGCGAAGCGTCGCAGAAGAGTGTCCGTCTTCAGGTCGAAGACCAAAATCGAGTTGGGTGTAATCTGCTTGGGATTCCCCAAAATGTCGGCCAGGCCGGTATCGAGCACCCAGAGGCGATCACACACGTCCACCTGTATGCGGAATGTGGAAATAATGGTGGAGTTATCCTTCAGTTGAACTCCAGCATCTTGGGCCTTGTCAGCATCCAGACGTCCACCCGACGGTGTCTTCTGATCCTGGGGCTGAACACTGATGGGCAGCTTGTTGGCATCCCAGCTGGGATACGGATGCAGCTTGGGGGACTTCTCAGTCGAGTCGAGGTCTATGTAATTGAGGGTAGCAGCAACACCGGCCTTCCATCTAATAAAATAAAAAATATAAATGTTTATATTTATATATAGGTGCATTATATAAATATTATTTTTGCTTAAAATAACGTACATTTTGAAATAATAATGAAACGACTGATTAATCGGCTTTAAAGATTTATAATTTAATAATTTCTGTACTATTCATTAAATTCCTATTATTTTTGAATTGGAACATTTTATTAAACGATTTCAGAGGTTAACAAAATAAAAAAAAAATCTTGAACAACCGGATTATAGTTTTCCGAAGGATTTCGATGCGCTGAACTCGAATCATGTTTTGAAAAATTTCCTATACGTCACGATTTTGAGATATTTCAACCTAAAGTGCCAAAATACGTTTTTTGAGTATATTTCAGGTGCTGTTACTTCAATAGGCCGTTTAAAATCAGTTTTTAAAATTGGTAAACATTTATTTTTGACTCCGAGATATCGTCTGTTGAACTTTTAGTAATACTTTTCTTTACATCTCTGAGTGTGTCGAATTTGACAGTATATATGGAAAAATATCAATATAAATTCAAACGACAATATCTCGGTGACCAATACAAATTTTTGAAGGGAAGAACAATAATCTTATACGCTTTTATAATCTTTTTGAGAAATAAATCCGTTTTGAAGTTTGAAGCACCTCAAACGGCATTTTTTGAGCTTTTGGGTTTAAATATTATGAAAACCTGACGTATGGGTATTTTTTTGAGGCCAGATCGAGTTCAGTAGATCGAAAACTATCAAAGAAGTATATGCCGGCTCTTGGTTCTGAAATGCTGTCGGCCTGTGTTTTAGTGAAAAAGTTTCCGAATCTTTAAAGCAGGAGTGCCTAACTCGAAAGTTGGTAAACATGTCTGCTCTATCGTTGCCAGCACACAGAATGAAAACACCGGTTAAATGTTAATTTTAATGCTAAATCTGACCTCTTTTTAGAATTAAATATCTATAGTTTAATGGTAGTTTTTTAAGATGCAATAATATAAAAAAGTTAGCTATTATTTTTTACCTTTAACCACTTTGTTCTATTTTTTAATTTTAAGGATAATTTCGGGAATCACCAATTTAAAATTCCCTATTTTTCTACGGAATTTACTCGCTCGGCTTTTAACTTTATCAGTTGTGATTTTTGTTCTTTAAATAAACAGGCTCAATTAATATGGCTTAATCAACTATAATTGCAATACAAGAATATTTTTAAATTTGCATTTAAACTTGGTTTATCCCCAAAAAAAAGATTATATTTAGTTAGTAGCCTAATAGAGTTGTTTTCGGTGGTCATTGTTTTGATTACTCATAGCTGCCGAAATTTTTCCCCACCCAACATATTGGGGGTAAGCCCCGAAACCTGGTGACGTCAATTTATGTCTCTTCTAACCAGTTTTTTAATTATACTTTATAGAATTTTCCATGTATTTTCTCCTATTAATTATACATTTGGTTCACGATGAGATTTGCATTTAGAAACCGCAATTTGAAAGGCTAAATAGACTTATACAAAGGAAAACCAAAGTATAAGCTCAGCTGGCCAACAGGAAACCGGTTTCCCTGTCGACACTCGATGGTTTTGCAAGTCTAGCTTGACATTTAATTACAATTAAAAACACCAAACAGAAAAAAAAAATACAGAAAACAACTATAACTATAGGTAATCACGAGTAGAGGTTGGCTTTCGTTTTTGAATATGGTAATTTACCTTGGCACAGTGACGAAGATTCTATTTTGCCAGCGCTCCACGCCCAGTGGCAGATTGTTTTCCTCGACGTAGTGGCCACTCGACTTGGCCTCCGCCTCGGCCTCCGGAGTGGGCCAATCGAAGGCCAGTTGCTTCCACGAAAACTTCTCCTCCAGCTTGGCCGTTGCACTCCGGCTGAAAACGCCGATCAGACACAAGACAAGGCCCAGGCTCAATCTCAACCTCAGTGAATTCATTTTGGTTGTTTGTCGTCTTCGTCAGTTGTTTGTATCTTCTGGATTTCTCTTCGCAAGCTAAGTACCACCGCTGTTCGCTGCGAGCTGAGCGCGCTGACTGCAAGAGCTTGGGCTGGAGTCGGGCTTAATATGTTCGAAGATACGTTGACTGGAGCTTTTAAGCTCGGATCGGGCAGCTGCTGGAGTAATCTGTTATACCAAAGATGCAGCTTCATGCTCTGGGTTGGGCCTTAAAATTAGCATCGCAAGAGCGGAAGGAAAAACATGTCATCAAAAAAAGAGGATTATTCGGTAATATATTTTTAAAATACTCGTTCATTGCGGGAGCTGTCCGATTTCGGCAAAGTGCTCCTCTCCTAAAAAGCGAATCGGGAATACAATCAAATGTACAGTGAACCCAGGTATCAGAGTGGGACCTATGGGTCATTGATTATCTCGCAGCTTTAAGTATGACACAACTTTGAGCCGCAAATTAATTAAAAAGAACAGTACGCTTTCCTATTATTAGTTCTGATTAAGTCGCGTGATGTGTGTACTTCCCCATAGGTCTCTGCAGGGGCTCCGGCATTTAGCCTTGTGGCAGTGAGAAAAAAATCAGATTTGTTGTTGACCTGTGCAATCGTTCTTATTAAAATTGCATTAATTAATTTATACGGTTAATATTTTAATAAGGGTTGTTGATTCCTTATTATAAATGCAGTACAAGCGCGTGGCAGATCACGATTTTATTAAGTATTCCCACATTTAGCTAACTGGTACTGGGAAGCATAAGGAATTTAAGCTGTGGTGGTTTTTAAGATGTATTATTTTATTATATTATAAAAGGTATGAAAAAAAATTAAATATTCGATAAATAAGAAAAATTATTTACAATAATGAATAATATTAAATTAGAATTTAGTAAATATTATTGGTAAATTGGAAAAAGATCAAGTAATTATTTAGTACCTATACCACGAAAGGTTTATAAATACCAAAGAAACCCCTTTCCAAAATAATATAACATTTAAAGTTAATTTCGTTTTGTTTTCCTTTTTTTATTCAGTAAAATTCTCATTTATTCAGTTTTATTAAACTTTAAGTTAATTCGTTAATGTTACATTCATAAGAACATATCGAGTTTTTCTTTTCTTTACTTTGACCTTTTGTTTTTCCTGCATATTGCTACCATTTTTGTGTTCTTTAATTTGTCACTAACAGTAGATTTTGTTTTCCTCTCTGTTTCGGGTTTTATTTGAAATAAACTTGGATTTATTTTACGTTTGCTCTTTCTATTTACTAGTATTTATACAACAATTAGCTTGGCTAAAGTGTGTCTTAATTTACTAAAAGTTCTTCTTTGGGTTGTGATTCAAGGGCAAAGCAAGTAGTTAATTCGGATTTCAAAAACAAGTTTTTTGCATTTATTCGATCGGTCTGTGTCTGCTGTTGCCTTTGTGGTTGAATGGTGTGTCCTGGAGGAGCCGCAGCTAAATGCTCTATATACAATATACATGATCTCGAGTTATACGACTACCCTAACAGCGCTGCTATATGTACTATGTATGTATATGAAATACAATCCAATTAAACTACAAATTCCAACGATCCTTAACAAATATCAATGTACTAGAGATGTTCTTTGTCATGTGTAAATTTCATATACATATATTTCAATATTTGTTTATCGCGTGTATAGTTTTCATTTGTTTACTTTCTTCTCCTTTTATTCAAAGGCTTAGATTTTAAAGTCTTTCATTTCGTAGGAATTTGATGTTGTCCATGTATGTTCTTATAGCACTTTCTGAGATGGATTTTTGTTCTTTTTTAATATATATGAATGTGTTTTTTTTTTTATTGAAATGAAGTGTGATACAAAGGATCGAATTCGTTTAAGGGTGAGTGAGGAAGTGAGAATATGCAAGTGACAGGATTCATCATCTTTCTCATTAGGTTTCAGTTTTGCTTTAGTCAAATAAAGTCAATTCCTATATAACGACGCGCTGAATAATGTTCGGTTTCTCCATTCCTCATTTTCTGTGTATAATATATATACTTTATAAATGCGATTTTAGAACTTACAGTACATTTAATTTAATTCGTCTATAAATAACAGTACATAAAAATTAAAACGTTCCTTGAGCCGAGACCCACCCACAGTATAATATTAACGGTTTATGCTACACTAGTCTATGCTATATGTATACATATCCTTTCAATACCTACGATTTGCTATACCTCCCGTTCAATTTGTGCTATGTACGATTTGCAGTAATGTAAACTATTAAAACTTTTTTCGAGTGCACATTTACACGTCACACGGACTTACACATGGATCTATACAAAGTGCCTAAAGCTAACTTAGCTATTAGGAACCAAACCGAATCCCGCGCTGAGAAGGACCGAGATACGCGGCTTGGTTCCTGGAGTCTAGGAGTTTGGTTTGTATTGCTGCGACCTGGCTTAGAAAACACTCTTGAAACATATTTAAGGATCAGGAAAGGCCGCCATTTTGGAAATATTGTATTCTGTGTGTGGTTTTATCTATGCGTATAAATAGCGTATAAATATAAGAGCTCTAGGAGACAGCACTGAGCAAAAAAGGTTCAAACTTAAAATTCGCCTAAACAAAATACAGTACATTCTAAGAAACACACAAATATATTTTCCCGTTTTGCGTTTAAAAATGATTAACTTTATGTTCTTTAGGTATTCTATTGACTTCCTACAGTATTGGGTTTCATCCTTTTAACATTTAAGCCTAACAATTTTTTGTAGTTTAGATGCTAATGCCGGATTTCTGTCAAGTTAAAAGTATTTTGTGTTTAATATTAATTCTAAATACATTTAAGGTACAATACATATTTCATTATGCTACAAAATTGCTGCTACTAATTCACTTTTAGCTCAGCTTAAAGTTGATACAAAGTTTATTAAGTACGTTTCTTTATTAAATCTTCTATTTTCGTTAGCATCCTTATTCGCATTTCACATTTTTTCTTTATAATTCACCTATCACGCAAAGGAAATTGACAAGTTTTTTCATGTACGATGCTCATGAGTATCTGAAAAATAAATACATTTCGAATTAATTAAATGCCACTTTAAATGAATATTGTTTTAGAAAATAACCGTGGTGATAAGTAAGTGCTGTGCTGACAAAATAATTTAGTGTACATAAAGTACAGATAGTGGTTCTGCAAGTGCCATTTTTACCTTGTTTGTATTCATTTTTGTGTTTATTAAAAATAAAAAATCATATAAAGCTAATAAAATCGAATTGGCAATAATTCTCACATCAAATAACATTTTTAATTTAAATTAGGTTAATATACATAAGTGCAACTATAAATACGAGGTGTTTTTTGAAATTGTCTTGCAAAAATAATATTCTCACAAGTGCAGTGTTTAAGAGATTTGAATTGCATACAGTGTCTTGTATTAAAAATCAATAACATCATAGACCAACAACCTTGGAACTCCGCTTTTCCTAATCAATTGTGTCAATGCCCACGAAAATAGCTAAAATTTCTAATTAAACAATTGAGAACAATACGATTATGAACGACAAGCCAAAGCAAATATACTAATATCAGTACCACATGCAACTGGCTAATGGATGAATCCACACCTAGATTTTGAAACAGAAACTCACCTTGTGTGATTGCGAGTGTGGCAGCGGGCGTGCCATGTGCGGATGTGTTGATGAGGGCAGCGGGCTGTGAAGTTGTCGCGGCACCAGTTGCGCCATTCAGTTCTGTGCTCTTGGCGTCACCCCGCTCCACGAGGCGCTGTCGCAGGACGCGTATCTTCTCCTCTTTCTAAAAGCGGAAATGCGAGGATTAATTAATTTATATTAAGATTAAGTTATCTTTTGTACAATATTATCGGCAAAATATATAGGTTTATTGATACTTTATCGATATTTGTAGCAGAAATCGATATATCGATATTTAAACTTTCCGATTATAAATAGATTCTGTTTGATATTTCGGATAAATATATAAATAACAATAGATCAAGTTAATTTTAAGTCAATAAAACAATAAGAGAAGTAAATTGTTAGATTAAGAAATATACTACTAGTGACTAGTGAAACAAATGTATATGTTTAAAACTTTTCGCCCATCGAATAAATAAATAATAATAAATACATAAGTTAATCGGAATACATTTTTCCGAATGTCTAATTTTAAATGTGATATATTTCGAAGTTCGAATATTCGATTTATAAAAATCCGATATATAAAATTTTACGATATTTTCGATATCCTTTCGATATATACTCTAGTCCTTCGACTTACCTGTGTTATCAATCGTTGCAATTCCTCGTTTTCGGTAACCAGTTTCTGATAGCGTTCTTCATCCTCTTTCGATATGGCCGAGTCAGGATTGTATTTTGATTCAGCCTTATCCTTTGGATGTCTTATGACCTCAATTACCTATACGAAGAAAAGGCATTTAGTACATATAATATTCAATTATAATATGTACATTTAAGAGGACTGGTCTTACCTTTGGCACAAATATCAGCAGCATGCTTAGGAAACAACAGAATATCACAGCTAGAGCAACGAAGGCGAAGGACGCGTCCTGTTGCGATGCAATGACCATGCCCACCGGAGCTGTTATCAGGCAGAGAACTACCACGTTATAGATGCTCATGCCCACATAACGCGAATCGTTTATCTGTTTCACTTTAATAGAGCGCGTCTCGTAGGCCAAAAAGAGACCAAACACCAGTATCAGGCCCTTGAAGCCGTAAACAAGACCTGAAATAAGTCAGGATAGGTAAATTATATAACAGCAGGGAATGGGATAGGTTTCTGGTACATACCCAACCACATTGAGTTGCGTTGACTTTCACAATGCTCAAGCTCTGGACGTATTTTAATATCATCAGTAGTAGATACTGGATCTTCGAGTGGGAATGTTTCGAGATAACGCTGCAGCGGATCAAAGATCTGCCATGAGAGTAATATCACTAAATCTATTGATAAGAGGCCCGAAACCATGGTGTATAGCTTCCAAGGTTCCACTTTTTTCTGCAAATAGTTGCCATTATTATTAATATTACTAATATTTCATGAAATTCGAGCAAACCTTTGGGTCAGTTTTTGCTTTTGTTGTAAACCGATGCACACGCCAGACCTTGCTGAACATAGCACCATATGCTAATGTAAAACCGGTGGATAGTAACCAAGCTCGAGCTTGACATATCTAAGGAGAGAAAAGGAGCATTTTGAATGATAAATAAAATTGGGAGGTATTTAAAGTTACCTTGGGATATTCCTCCGGGCTGACAAAGCGCCCGTCAATACCCAGTAGTATGACAGATATTAGACAGATGATGACACCGAACAACATGATCGTGTTGCAGACGGGATGCGATGACTGGATTACTCTAAAAACATCAAAACAAAACACACTATTGGTTGGATTTCTTGAGGAGAAGGGAAGTGAATGATATACCTTCTATGCTTATTCCAAATATTAAAGATGATGAGGGCGAAGGCAACGAAAATGCCGCAACTTGAGATGGTGCACATGCACACAAACAGTGGCAAGGACACGGTTCGCAGGACATGTGTGACAATTGTGCGATCTTGAGGAACCTGGAATAAGTAAATGCCAGATTGCAATTCAAAATATTAGTTTAACCAATAATTTAATGGGTAAAAAACACAGCATTTTTTTTCTATTACAAATCATTAAACATTAATTTTTACAGTGAATCATCATGATGTCTGGGAGCACTCTCTGGCCTCTCCCCAGTTGGATCAGCCAGTAAGACCACGTAGAATGTGACTTGACCATAGCCCTCTGTCTCGTGGAGGATATTATGAGCCCATAGCTTGCAGCTAACTTGGACTTGCTCATTTGCCTTCAGATTTTGTATCTCCAGAGCCACAATACGATTCAGATCGTCAGGGCCAAATAATTTCTTCTTTCCTACGTCATACACGATCGATTTAACGTCGATATCGGTGTATTCAGTTCTGATAGCTGGTTCTGGATGAAACACAACCTGGACATCCTTGTGCTCACCCGTATTGCAGGTGATCCAGGTACGATTCTGTCGATCTACCTCTGATGTAATGTTGTTTACCAATAGGCTCTGTAAAGCCAGATAGTCGTCGTTGCTAATGGTGTTTTTCTTGAACACCTCATCGGCATGTATATACGGTTCCGTCTTGAAGCCAAATATGCGATTCACCTTAAGAAAGACACACGGCTGACCGCTGGCATAGCCGAACTTGTTGGTGGGAGTACAGGATCCGAAGCGTGTTTTTTGCCCAGTGTCGTTGTAATCGTATTTCTGCAAAAACCTCATTATGCGTGCGTTCTTTTCGGAGACATGTGAGTCGTTGCGAGGATCGAAGGAGATCATTTTGAGATTAGTGGTTCGTCCGTACGGAGCAAAGCTCACAAACGGCTGATCCATCTTGTTAAATGGTATGGCCCCAAAATCATTGGCAATGATATCCACCCAGGCCATGGCGATAATTAAAACAAATAAAATATATAACGCGGCATAGACAAGGATAAAGAGCAAGTCACAGGGGTGACGTGATTCTTGCTTTCCACGGGTCTTGTAAAAGAGCCGACGCCAAGTGTTCGTGCCCGGAAAATGATACTCACAGCCCGGGTAGTAAGTGCGACCATCACCTCTCTCATGAATCTTATATGTGCCTAACTCCGGCTCTGGCTTCACAATGTGCACGTCCCCCGTTTTACTTCTAATTGGTTCCATAAAGTCAACGATGGTACCATCGTCAATGGCCTGGTAAGGTGCATCTATGTGGGTGCCTATATCTCTATGATTTTCGTTGAAATGCGTGTATGCCTCGGAAATGGGTGGCATCTTTACCTTTGGGAGGACTTTTGTGTTAACTCCCATCTCTCTGACTCCATCATGCAGAGTCCCTATGTCTATGGGGTAGTCTTTGGATTCTACTTCGGTCCCCCGATTCGATTTTTCACTAGACTTTTGCCGTTTCTTAGTGTTTTGCCCTACGTCCCTTAGAGTACCTTCATCATGGTAGACGCCGGGGTCTTCAGGCTCTGAGATGCGAGGGTCCTCTCTGTCGGGCTTTCTGCTAACAGTCGTGTTGACTCCCATACACCTCCCATTTCTATTTCTTCTGCCTATTTTCACGAGTCTCCTAACAGTCTGCGGTTGCCCAGGGATCTCAGGAGGGTGCTCCTCTATTGGAAATTTCCAGGTTTTCTTCGAATTCAGTACTGTTTCTGTCTTCCGAGCATTAGAGCCACGGCCATCAGAACCAATCTCTTCGGTTTTCTTCGTTTCTGTTTTCCGAGCATTAGAGCCACGGTCTTCAGAAGCAATATCTTCGGAGATCTTTGAACTTAGTACTGTTTCTGTCTCCCGAGCATTAGAGCTACAGTCATCAGAACCAATCTCTTCGGTTTCTGTTTCTGTTTTCCGAGCATAAGAGCCACGGTCATCAGGAACAATCTCTTCGGTTTTCTTTGAAGTTAGTACTTTTTCTGTCTTCCGAGCATTAGAGCCACGATCATCAAAACCAATCTCTTCGGTTTTCTTCGAACTTAGTACTGTTTTTGTCTTTCGTGCATTAGAGCCACGGTCATCAGAACCAATCTCTTTAGATCTTCGACTAACTCCATGGAATTTTGTTATAGTGGAATTGTGACGGAATGAAGGCGCATTATCCTCATCATTATCCTCATCATAAGTTTTGGCTTCATCTTTATGCAATTTGCTGGTTCCTGTAGTCTTGTAACCTTTGATTTCATCTATTGTCTTATCGGGTTGTCGACTTCTTACGAACTCAGGATACAAGTTACGTTGCTCCTTGAGCTCCTTTAGCAATTTAACATCGGTTTCTTCAATCGGTTCAGGATCTGTGTACTCAATCGCTTCTGGGTCTTGGGCTTTCATGGCAATAGGACTACGACGCTTAAAACGAAATTGACCCTGGCCGCCCGCGGCTTTTCTTTCACTCTCTTCCTCCGATGAACGTTCATAATCCATCTCGATGATGTCGATATTATCATACGATTCTAGAGGTTTTAGAGATTGCGCGTTTCCCGCACCTTGCCCTTTGCCATGAGCTTTCTTAGTTGGTGTTTCGTTTCCTACAAAAGTCTCAACCGATCTGTTTTGTTGTGTCTTTACTTTAGGATCCTTTCTTTGATTGCAATCAGCAGCATCTTCACTAGTGGACTTGCCTCCATTTTCGAAATCCTCACTTCCTTCTTCATATATTTCATCGCTGTCAGACATTTTTCGTCTTTTTTATGATTACAGTACCCTTACTTGAATGGTATAACAAAGCCCACTGATATGTGCTCACCTTGCCGCCTATCCACTGTTCGGTATTCAGCCAGGATAGGTTATCCAACTGGGTGTCGTAGTAGCCCAACTTCTCGTACTTGCCATTTATCATCTGTTCGATTTGAGTGAGGGCAATACGATCGCCCTGCGAACTGAACGCCACCACACCCTGCGCAACGAGAACATTATCAAATTAATAATTACTTTAATTTAATTTTAATTCTGTTGAATTGGCTTACCGATACTCCCAGAAACTGGGTAGAGTTCATTGCTGCGTAGATTTCGTCGGCGATTTCCTTGTCCGTGTAGGTGAAGTCTCTCAGTGATTTCTTGCCCGTTGTCAAACGCTCCATGGTCTTGTTGAAAGCCAGAGCCACACTCCACACCGCATCGTAGGCGAGCGGTGCCTCCTGATAGCCCTCGGGATAGCGGTCGTGATTGATGTCGTAGCCGTCGTCTATTAAAGCCTGATTCAGTCGATGTCTGTGGATAAGTTGGTGATTAATCATTGCGTAAACTTATGATCTTAATATTGCAGTTATTACCGAAATTCCTCCGCAGTCATTCCGGATATTGTTGTCTGATTGTTCTGATTCCACATGAGAGCTTCTGTGGTTAAGTGTCCCTCGGCGGCTATCCGCATTTGCTCCACAGTGCAGGTGATGCCCTCTGCCTTCAGGTTGGCCTCGTACCAATTGTCTTCATACCATCCTGGGTAAAATAGTTGGTAGGTAAGATAAAGACCATTTGAATTCAAGTAGTTAAGGTACTTTACCTATGAAGAACCACACATGGGCTCGGCCATAAAGCTGCTGTTTGTACATCTCGCACAGAACCCGTCTGGCAGCCACGACGTAGAAGAGTCCCACGATGATGCGTGCATCCTGGCGTCGCAAATTGCGCACGGCGTCTGTTGGATCGGAAAGAAATGATTGTCTAGTTACGATTTCAACGCCAGCCTCCATGCATCGATTCTCGAGATCCTCTACGGTCTGAAATAATATCAAATATTAATAGAATGCTTTTTGGGTAGGGGGAATGACGTACCGATATAAAGACTTCCTCGGCCTGTTGCAGGATGGCCACCCGGGACCAGCCAAACTTCTTCATCAGCTTGATGCGGGTGGGATTGTGCACCGTGGCTGAGGGATGGGTGCGGAACAGGGTGGGGAACCGCTTGCGATCCGACAGCGCCGGACTTGAGGCTCCGTAGCATAGCTGCCAATGGAATAAAACATTAGTAATGTTATATTACACTCAAAACAAAATGGTGTAACTATTTCCGGAAATTGCTATTGACTCAAGAAAACTGTCCTTATAAACATATACCGTGCTATCGGACTAAAGAAAATATGCTTAACTTATAATTAGACTAATAAATATTATAAAGTCTTGGAAAACTAAAATGTATAGGTCTTTACTTTTGAATTATATAATATTGTAATTAATATTATCTTCACGCCACTTGGCATTGGCTGGTGCAATGGGAAAACTCTAGATCTCTGGGCTGGAGATTATGATGACTTAGTACTAATTGGTTATAGGTGATAAATATTGGAGAAATGTCATGGAGTTTCTTATCTTAAGTTATTTAACAGTTAATAAGATATAAAAAAAAAAAGCAGTACTGTGCTTTCTAAATTTAGAAACCATATTCCTTATGCAAAACCGGAGCTTACACCTACCCCATGAAGACTATCTAAGCTCAATGACGATTTCTGAAATCTACGTAGATTCTGTTTCGTGTACAGGGTCTAAAATATCCTTGTTGGCCTCGCATTATGCAAATGCTACTTACCACAATGAGATTCCACATTTTGGCAGCCTCTGCCACAGTGGTGCAGACCGTGCTGCATCCTGCCAGCAGCATGAGTTTCTGCGGTCTATTGTAGAGCAGATTGTACATTACGCTGGCGCCCAGCCCGGGCTCGCACTGCGGAAAGGGAAAGTGAATTATTATATATCGGAAGATGCCAAAAAAATTATGCTCTGCGTCACTCTTTTATAAATATTCCCATATAAGTGAGTGGGTGCCGCCTGATGACTGACCTAAGGTATTGATTATGTTGGCTGCTAAGCAGCGACACTTAAGGAGTTATTAATAGCATTTTCTTATAATTTATAACTCGGTGTTTATTGGAAAATTATTATCCGAATGATTTATTTGTCATATGTGAAAATTAGTTTGTTATTTCATATATTATGATCTACAATAAATTGTCTTATATAAGCTCATACAAATACAAATACAAATGGTTTTAGTGAATGTATTAGTTTTACAAATTTTAGTGAAATATATTGTGAAGCTTGGGATAGATTCAGGCATTCTAGGTTAAAATAAACGGAAGATTGAAAACGATTTTAAATATCGTGGTTCCTCTATTCGTAAATATTATAGATTACAAATTTAATTTGAGAAGGATGGTTATATAAAAAAAAAAACATATATGCCAACCAAAATATTTATAAATAAGAATAACCATATTTGTATCTCATGCAATCAAGTATTCTCAAAATGGTGGTATTGCCTTTTTTATAATTCCCACTCATTTTGGCGGGTATTTTAGGGGTCGACTTGTATCTGACTTGACTTAAGCTCGCTTTCTGGGCTAAGGATTCGATTTACGTCCATGTTGACCATATAAATGATTCATTCATTCAGTTATTCAGTCTCTCATTCATTCATTTACATGGAAACCTCGTTTTCGCTGTTTGTCGTTTCCTTTTTCCTTTTCGTTTCCCGTTCTTCCCACTCTCCCTGCTTCTGACGACACTTTTCATATTTCTTACGTGGTTTGCGTGTAAACAACCTTTCTAATTGTTTTTTCTTTCCCTTTCATGTCCAGTCCCTGTTCATGCATAAGTATTATCCTGCTCCTACTCCCCCACTTAGTTATATCGAGGTGCGGGTGTGTGAGGTCCCGAGGCATGCCGCATTATAAGCGGTCGCTCTAGTTAAATAATTCTCTTTTTCCATACTCTTTCGATGTAGTG
>JAEIIH010020532.1:0-16520 GCA_018904745.1 Drosophila orosa | reverse complement strand
TTAATAACTATGGGACCCGCACACCTTGCCCTAAAATATAGAGTATTCAACGCATAATTATATGCACTTGATCGGCGGAGAGCGTGTGAGTGAGACGGAGCGGCAAAATGTGCAACTGAAGTGGACAGCCAAGTGGACAGCGAATTATGAATGATTACGCAATGCTGCCTCATCGATGGAGCTGGAAAAACTGCTGGAAGTTGCAGCAGCAGCAGCAGTACAAGACCCAACCTGCCAGCTGCTCCTTGGCGAAGCTCTTGACCCCATTATCCATGGCACGCCATGGAAATGAAAAGCCAAAAGGCCAAAAAACCGAAAAACCGAAAAGCTGAAAAAAAATAAAAATACGAATCCAATCCGAGACACATCTCGAAACGCTTCAGAAACTTTGGACGCCCCCGAAACTTGCGTTGCATTTTAATTGCTCTGTGATTAAGCGGCAATTACATAAAATTAAAAACAAAAGTTGATTTCGAACTAAATGACTACAGCAGAGGCAGGCAGGCAGAGAAGAAGGCCAGTGAGTGACTGGAAGAAAGTGAGAAGAGCGAAGAAAGCTGAAGAAGATACGAAAATAAAAAACGATTAGTTACATTCGCTTAACAAAATGTTGAATAATTACAAATAATTATGATAATTCAACTAAATACCTGCGCGGGCGGTTGCATCAGCCCAATTTGCACCACTAACCCACCGAACCACCGCACTACCGAACCACTTTAGCACGCAAGCCGCTCCACACTTGGCTGGTTAATTTATGTCATGATTCCGCACATAAATTCCAAAGGAATTCTCCTATAAATTACTGGGGCTTTTCCCTGTCTGTCGCCCTGCGTTTCGCTCTTTTAGTGTGTGTTTTTAGTTAGCAAAGATGTCAGCGATTTCGTTTTCTTTTCTCTGTATACCCTATAATTTTGATCTGCACAGAAGGTGGCATTTCTTGTCTTCAAATATATATATATTTTTGGGTAGAAATATTTTAAACAACACTAACTTCTATATTAATTGAATAATTTAAGTTAAAGCTGTCTTATATACTATAGTATTTCCCCCTTTCTACAAGGGTATCCAACATTCGCCTTAAAAAAGATAGCTTCCTTTATCGTTTGTTTTTATTTCAGCTTCTTTGGTCATGTCTGTTTTTCCTTCATTTTCCTGGCAACATCATTACGAAATGAGTCTTTTTCTCCGGTCTTGTTTTTCATTCCCTGCGCTGCACATACATATGAGATTTCTCCCCTCCTTCCACATGGTGGAAAATCGTCGCAGAGCCAAAGATCCCCGTGACATTTTCCCCCCATGCAAGGAGGAGGCCTCTTGAAAAAATACTTTTTGGCATGCGCTGACACGAAGAAAACATTAAACATTCTTTTGGGCTAAGGAGAAAATTGAAAGGGGGGTCGGCGGGGGGAAAAGCCGGGAAAACGCCGGGCTGCATCAATAAATTTAGCTCATAACGCTGAGTGACAGTAATGTGTCATCAGCGGGTGGAAATAGTTTCTAACGAAGTGGGAGTTTTGTGGGCGCGTATTTCTGTTGAATGAGAAATGTGTGTGTTGTCTTGCCGCCGAGGTGGCGCATCCATTTGATCTGATTTACATGGGCTTTACGATGGATATATGTATAGCTTGGCTAACCGCATAGATTCATTCCGGGGTAAATATTTATCAAGGGGAAAGGAAGGTGCCAATCAATTATTGCAATAATCCGTTGGAATAGGCCTTTAATTTATTATAAGATGTGTGTGACAGGCTTTTGAATTAAAGTTATGTTGCTAAATATACTAAATATATTAGTAAGCCGCTTATGTTAATCAAACTCTTTATATTTTAATGTTTCAGATGAGAAATAGAAAATCCCAGTGAACTAACATTCTTATCTGTTTATAAATTAATATAAGGACTTCTGAAGCTATAACACTGTAAGTATATCTGATCTAAATTATTACCTAGCAATTTCTACATTTAAGAACTAAAAAATGTTGATTATTATGAAATTTTTCTTAATTTTAATTAAAGAAAAGAGTTGTGTGTTTGGGAAACTTAAGTAATACTTCTTCTGGAGCTTTTTGAATTTTGTTTTTTCGATCTTTGTGAAAGTATTTTCTTTGAGGGAGACTTTTATTAACCAAAACTGACTTATATAACAATTTGTAATCCACTCCCACCTTTCGTGACGGCCAATTCGAATGTATCCTCGAGATACTCAAGATACCTATAAATACCGTTTTTAATTTCGCCTCGTTATAGCGCCGAGCAGCTGCTCTCGCTCCCCTGGAACTAATGAAATCATCAACCTGTGGCCACACAATCCATCAAATTTAAGTCCAGAAAGAGACAGAGAGCCAAAGTGTTGAACAATTTTCCTCAAAAACACACTCGCAGCACACTGTGTGTGCTTATGTGTATGCAAATGAAGTTTTTGACTTATGCCGAGTCTCGTTTGAGTTTTCGAGTTTCGCTCGTGTGCATAATTTAAAATAATGACGGCACATGAAACTTAATGCGTCTGCCCCGCAAGAGATCGATCGAGTGGCAGTGGCAGTGGCAGTGAGGCTGCGGCAGGTGAATCAAATTGAACCCGATGAGCCTGAGGATGGATGCCTGATGGCCGATGGTCGATGGCTGATGGCTGATGGCCAGCAAACGCACGCACCTCGGTCACGCATCCGAGGTGCAACAGGTGTCACTCTCACTCTCGCCATCACCACCATCACTATCACTTTTTCGGCGGCGTGAAATATACCCTACATACATAACAATTAGCCAACCAAACGAACACCCAGCATCCTTGCATATCTGTGATTTGTGATCTGTGATCGCTGATCGCTACTGGCCATATATATGTATTTTTACTCCGTCGTCTGTTTTTTGTTTTTTGTCACTTTCCTTTTGCAATGCAAATTTCTCGTGCCGACTATTAATTGCTAATGGCAGTCAACAACAACAAAAAAAAGGAGAAATAACCGTTAAGACAAACGCCAAGAAAAAACCAGCCATAAAAATCGTCAACCAAATGCGGCAGCCTGGCAAAGTCCCTCTCCGCTCTTCCCCCCTTGCGGTCACCTGAATTTTCCACCGGCTGCTGATTTTCCGCTGCCCACGATCGGTGCTCATTCACAGTAGGCAGGAGCAGCTACTGCAGCTTATATGCAGATTTTCTGAAAAGTTTCTCTGGGGGAAAATATCGCCAGGGATTGAAAAATCCAGTTTGAGGATTTTTTATTAAGACAGGCTTTACGTGCTTCTGAGTTATGAATATTTACAGCCGCTTAGGCTTTGATTGCTGGCCAGAATAAGCTAAATGGAAAGAAAAAACGAATAAAGAAAATGCAGAAAGGGTATAAGTTTATAATATTGATCAGTATACCTTTTATAACTAAATTGTAGTTACTTATTGACAACAAAGATAATATAATAGATAATAGGTAATAGGTAATAGAGAATTCCAAAAAAGAAAAAAGAAAATGCTAGGGCGATCGGATGCGAACACATTGTAGTTCCCCTTGGCTTCAAGTTTTGTACTAATATTTAGGGGCTTTTGTTTAGTCGCCGAAGCTGAGAACATTGTCGCAGGAAGTGAAACAAATCCGGCTCGAAGGACCAATGTTTCGAAGGAGGGCGTTTTTAACACGTTGAAACACAAGTTACATTAAAACTAGATCATTTGTATAATAATTACATGCAATTTAAACAAATGGTTGGGAAAGCGGACTAGAAGTTCGTAGGAAAAGAACTTCTCAAGTTAATTGTTCGATTACAGCTTTCGTTTATAAGCATTTTGCCACATAAATGATTTGGAAGCTGTGGTCAGGTCCAAACTCTATGGCAATTGTGTGTCCTGCGGCAAAACAAAAATAAAACTTTCTTTGCATAGTCTGGATCCAATGGTCCTCCTCCACTCGACTCCCCTACATGCCCCTAAACACCCGAAATGTGGCTATAACTCCCTCGATTCGGAGTTATCAGCGATCTTTAGACGTTGGCACGTTTCGTTCATTGCCTTGGCTGTGGTTGTTGTTACTGTTGCCGCCGTTGACGTGTTGCCAAATGGCCATATTCAAGCTTTTATTGTGGCTCGTATTAGATTGCCATGGCCAATGCATAAATCTGTTATTGAATGCGAGCCCGAATTGGAATCGGAATCCGATCAAGAGCGCGTTTCCAAGAAAGCCAGCGGAAGGCCAAGAGTGAGACAGAGACTCTGGCCCGAGGCAAGCGATTCGCGCTCCTACCTATCTATTCAGAATCAAAAAATATTTGGTATAATTCGAATGGGGAATTTAAATTTATTGAATGTCCTTAAATTCAATAACATTATCCATTCCCTAAGACAAATAGAAACGGAGATAATGTCAAGGAGTACGATTTTCTAGGTGTCTAAGCTTAGTCAGTCTCATTTTATTTAATAAAACTTTAAATAATAACAGTGTTGGCTATATTACTTATAGTTTGCTATACATCTCTTAGACACGTAAAATGATCCATTAAGGAGCCGTTAAGATAATTAATGAAGCTTGAAGCGTAGCGGTTGTTGTGTTTACCCTTAGATTAGATTATATAAACTGTTAACTAATGCTTTTTAATAGTTTCTAATTTGTTATGCAGCGCGTAAACATGATCCATTAACAAACAATTGCTGTTCATAATTTGCATAATTTTGCCTGGTTTCTTTTGAAGAAAAAAAACCTGTTGGTATAAACTAATAGCAGCTTCGAACTCTCGCAAGATCCCTGCCAAGTTAATGTGCTAAAATGTACCCACTTACATATTTCTTCTTTACCCACAAAAAAAAGAGAAGAATAATGTGAAAAGTTCTAGCTGGAGGTGAGTCACTAAGCTCCAATATAAGACACGGCTGCGGCTCTCAAAAGTCAACAGCATAAATCCCCGGCATGAAAGCGATCTCCTATCGCCGTCCTAGCAGTTCTCCCTCTCGTTCTAATAAGCCAAACAATAAATCATCATTGAGGCTTATATATATTCTTAGCAGATTTCTTTGCCAAAAACTGTGCTGACTCACGATCCCCGAAGAGCTTCAGGTCCCAAGTTCCCAAGTTCCAAGTCCATGTATACCAGAACCATGGCTTCCCTCTCCCATTCCCATTCCCATTCCCAGGCTGGAACGGCGCTTTGCTTTGTGTCTTCTCCGCGATTCTTGGCTTTCCTGTTGTTCTTCTTAAACTAACAAATTCTGGCATGGTCAAAAAAAAAGAAGAGAACCACCTCAACCACATCGGGGAGCTCTGGGGAGAGGGGCTTCCAAACAGGATTGGGCACATTGCTGGACATCACGCAAGGAGACTGTGCCTCGTTTCCACTCTTCGCAGGAAGGAGAAAGTCTCCACAAAGGGCGGCAAAGAATCTCCAAATCTGATTTCAGGCTCGCTGAATCCACTTGGAAAAATATTAACTAGATCCGGTCTTACTACAATAGTAGTACGAAGTAATTATATTTGTTTGACTTGAGCCACTAGGCTATTATTACAGCAAAGTAACCCACTTAAATTCCTTACAAGATGCTACTTTAAAGCCTTTTGATGGCCTCCTAGAGCTTGTATACTTTTAGCCTACTTGCCAAATGTAAATCATATTTTTGAAGTGTGCCCTTCGGCCAGCTGCCAAGCGGTAAGACACGAAATTCTGTATATTTTCCAAGTAGCCAGTCGGCCAACAACGAAATTTGTTATGTGCCTTACATTAGTGGGTGCATGATGATGGCCCCTTCGGCAGTTCCTGCCTTGGTTTTGGGTTTTTTTTTGTTTTTGTATTTGGCCAGTATTGTTTGGCAAACGGGCAGCAGCAGCAGCAGCAGCAGAATTGACATTTCCTTTTACAACATCCAACAAGCTCTGCAAAATGAAAACGATAAATCAGCAACAGCAACGGCGGCGTTCGTTCCATGTGATTGTCACGCTTGAAGGACTTTTCTCGTGGAAAGCAGCAACAACAAAAGCTAGGAAAAAACTTAAAACAAAACTAACAACAAAGGCGAAAATGAATTTGTTGCTTTTCTTGTTGGCCACCGCTGTTAACAGCATTTGTTGCAGTTGCTTTTTATGAACTAGGTTACTATGTTTGTTGAGTAATTGAGTTTAGTTTTTTCGCACACACGAATGTGTCCATTGTGTTTTGATTTTGTTTTTATTGTTGTCGATTAGGAGGAAGCTGCCTCACATGCAACTCGCTTTATTTTTATGTTTCTTATATATATATTTCTTGGCAGGAAGTGAGATTTTGCGAGCGTTGCAGATTTTGTTACTTGGCCAGTGAGTTACGCTGCCAAATGGGATTAGCCTTACAAGGCAATATCCTTTACGGAAACTAATTATTTTGGTTATTTTTAATTAAATAAGGCTCTTAATTTAAATAGCATAGCTAATATACCTTAATTGGCTTATTACACATGGATTGTATCAATAAACTCTAATTAATTTTGGTGCTTATATAAGAGCTTGATGCAGCAATTGAGCAAAAATAAATGAGATAATTAATTTTTAAGGATGTAACACTTAAGACTAATGAGCTAGAAAGTTTGTGGGCGTTGAAACCAGCTTATTTTAATTTTTAACATGTTTTTTTCCCCCCAAATTCGGTTTAAAACCTTAAATATGATATAAAATATTTATATAGAAAATACTATAAACAATACAAACAATTAAAATTAATGGCCTCATTTCTATTTAATAATATAATAATAATAATTATTAACTACTGGGACTCTCTTTTACTTGGAATAATTAAAATCTTTATAGATACAATAACTATACAACAACAAAAATAAACTCTAAATTAAGGACAACCTAAAGTCTTGACCTGCAATGTGTTTCCTAGTCGACTTTTCACTTTATTTTATTTTCCGCTCCTCGCTTCCTTCCCATCGGTCACGTTCCAACTTCTCTTTTTGCCACTATCCCGTTGCCCCTTGCCTCTTTTTTCGACTGTCTGTTTTGTGATCTAATTACTGTATTTGCTGTCCATTTTGACTGCTGCCTCCTGTATTTCCCCGCGGAATCCTCGCCTCTGTAAAGCCTGTTTAAGATCGTCGTGCTCCGCTAGTGACTCCTTCCCTCGCATCCTCTGCAACGGCACCCCCTTGTCGTGTTTCCATCTAACTAGTAGCTCCTAGTGTCTATGGCTCTCTTTGGGTTTTGTGTATCAATTTGGCGCATTTGCTTTTAGCTTTTGATTAGCTAAAAAAAGAGAGAATTTTTCAAGTTTTACTCTAGTAACGAGAGTACTTAATTTGATTAATTTTACCTCTTGAATTCAATAAATACAAGTCTTAATAAATAGAATATGTGTTAACATCAGCATGATACGAAATGTTATACAAAAAAATAAATGGGATTGAAGAAAAGAAGAATAAATAAAGAATAAATGAAGAAGATAGAATAAAGACAAAAATTACACCAAATACATTGCTCGTCTAAAATTGAACATGACTCATTAAATATCTTATAAATATCAAAAGTGCTTTATGCTTTCGCCTATCCTTCACATCTATTTTTTTAAGAAACATACACTTCAATTTATTCAGAATACCAAAAAGTTTAATAATATGTATGTACCAGTTTTTAAAAGCGAAGTCAAATAAAGCTATCGTCACTAGTTGCTCCCACTTTCCACGGATATTTCTTTTTCCTAACCAACTAATAAATGTGTTTATATTTGTAATTGCATAATTATCGTGGCGCTAGGAAATAAGTCACCAATGAAATAGATCCCCAAAACAAAAAACGAATTATGTCCCGAAAATTTGGCTATAACATGAGAAAAAATTTAAGTACAGTTAACAGTCTTCATTTGTTCTTAAATTTGGTCTTTACTGCACAAATTGTTATTTTATTTTAAAAATCAGCAGAATAATTCGGGTCCAGGAATAGGAACAGAAGGATTAGCAGTTTGCGCCTATTTCTTCTGGTAAAATCAGAAGTGCGTGTCGGGACGAGTCTTCTACGAGTTGCAGGTGGCGCCTTCCTGCTCCTGTTCGCCTTCGGCTTTGGCTTCTTCTCGGTCAGCTCCACCTCGTTGGTCAAGACAATCAAGGCCAGGCGTTCATTGTAGAAGATTTTCAGCTTCAGGCCCGCCTTGTGGAACATACTGCCCTCCTTAAAGAACAGCAAGCAGTTCTCGAAGACGAGCTTCAAGTCCTCGAGGGCCACGGCCGCCTGACAGTAGTATTTGTTGGCCAGCAGTTTCTTGATTATCGTGTGATATTCGGACATACCAAAGATCGTCGCGTCAAAAGTGCGGTTGAAATGGAATGACTAACGCTTCTTTAATATGGCAATCAGCATAGTCTTGAGCGAGTCCTGGACACAATCAAGAGACGGATGGCCAACAATTACTACTGCCAGGCAGACGAGGCGATCGAGGACTTCAAGCTCGTCAGCGAGAACTGCTTGGTGCTCTTTAAAAAGGGCGACCAGGTCGATTCGGTGGCGGAATGGCCGGTGGCTGGACGATTCCTTTTACCAGCCGCAGCAACGGTTCCATGCGAGGCTCCCTCACATTCAACGTATTAAAAGCAGCCATTCTTTCGTTTTGGACTGAAAACCTAATTAGAAAAACACACAAATTAATAACAAAAAATTTTAACAAAAACGAAACACAACTTTCTGCTCGGAGTCCCGAAGTACACTAACTTTCTGGTTTGACGAAACATAAGAAAGTGACATTTATTAAATGTGGCTATTTGATGTGACGTTAAAGTCTGCTCTGATCAAAGGTACCTTGATTAAACAAAATAATAAAGGCATTCCCTATACAACGATTGAATTTCTAAATATATTGACTACAAGGTATTTAGCCGGATAGGAAATGACCCAAACCAGCTGGTCACAACATTTTCAATAAAAAAAAAACCTTGTTCCAACAAAATCAAAAGTGTGGTAGGAACGATATGTAAATAAAAAAGAAAATTTAAAACTGTGAATGTAAAACTGTTACTGTAAAACTGTTACTGTAAAACTGCTACTGTAAAACTTTCAATATTATATGTTAGTTTTTCTATGACCAAAATGAATCTATTCTCAGTGATCCCATTGCAAGCCGGAAGGGTATAAAAACTTCGGAGTGCCGAAGTTAGCATCCTTCCTTGTTTAGTTATTTGATTATGACATCATTCGGCCCGGCAGCTTCCGTTTGTGCTCAGCAAATAAAGAGGACTTCAATTTGATTTCTGTTTAAAGAGAGAGAGAGATCTCCGAATGCATTGCTATCTTGGAAATTTTGACTATCGCGGCCGTTTCGATTAAACGAATTTCCGTGACTGGATTATAAAAATATTGGAATCCATAAGGAAACCGATTTCGATGGTGATGACGATGCCTGCATCAATTTTCACTTTCCACGATACAAGATACTTAAATACTTACTTATATAAGTGGTGTAGGCTAGAGTCCCCCGCGCAGAAGTCGAAAAAGAAATCCTTGTACGTGAGGTTTGTCTTCGAGGTCACGTGGGAAACATTGGCAAAAAAAAAAAAACAAAAACGACACGTCTTAAGTGCCTGAAATTTCACCTCAGCTGCTGTGCAAGCCAAAGATTGAGATCCCAAGCAAAACACAAATAATACCTACATGTATACATATTAAATTATGAAATAAACAACGCAAAAAATGAGGTTTGTGTAAAGGCTTTTGGGGAATACCTCTTGCGAATTAATAATTATTTATTAATTGTTATTCAAACCGTGTAAGCCAATCTTTGGTGATCTTTTGTTTTGCATTGCGTGGATTTTGCAATTCGAGATGAAAGTTTGTCGCATGCATTACCGAGATTACATCACAGGCAAAAAATGAGATGGGGTTCGGGGCTGGGGCCGCCACGGGGGAGTCACCTCCCAACTGAGGCAGTCAGTCATTCAGTCAGTTCAGTTGGTCAAACATGTTTACATAAAGCTAAATATAGACACGGACAAATGTACGAACAGGACACTGGATCAGGACGGGACCCGGGACCCGGGACAGAGAAGGAGTCAGAGCCCGGCTCAGATGGACAGCCAGTCAAATGGTCTTGTTAATTTCCATTTTTCTATGCAAATTCCAACTTCCTCGACACAAACACACACGCAGGCGAGTGCCCGCTACGAAAATGGCAATAAATGCAGGAGGCCGAAAATTTGACTTGCCATAAAAATTGAAATCCAAAATGTCGCAACAGAGGGAGAGGGATGTTGGTGCACAACAAAAAATATTAGGTTTCCTGTGTATGATAGTCTCTGTTACAAAATAAATATATTTAACATTTTATAATGGTTTTAAATATTTGTGTTTCATTAAGAAAGAGTGTAGAATAAGTTCAGAAAACACTAAGCTTATCAATTTAAGCTTCTTCTTTTCTTAAAAATAAGTATAATACATTTGATATTAGATCAAGTTGCCAGTGATCTTACGTTTTTTACTGTGTTCAGTGGGCGTCTGTTAGGCAACCTCTGTGGGGGCATGGAAAATGGGGAAAATGGAAAATATGCCACAGACACATGACACACACAGAGACAGGGACAGACATCATCGGCGGAGAAAAGTCAACGTGCAAAAATAACAAACAACTGTCAAATGTCTGACAAACGAGACAAGGAAAAAGACAAAACTTGCGCACAACCACCGGCAAAAATAATAATAATAATAATAACAACACACGAGGAAGACGGCGTCGTGGGCCAGGATTAATGGGAAGCCAACCGAGACCGAAACGCCGATCAAATTGCATTAACACACACAGCAAATGCGAGTATCAAATATCGGTCAATGAGCTGTGTGTTTAATTAGGGGGAATTTCAACGAAATTTATTTCGTATAATACGGTGTTATTTTAATTAAAAGAAAACTGAAATTTGTATTCTTTTAGGGGTTAAATATATTTAAATTTAATCCCAATTGATGAGCATTAGTTAACAGATTCTTCATTAATAATAATAAAAACCTGCGGCAGCTACCTTTTTTATGAAACAAACTTTTGATAACCCCGTTTCGTAAATGCTTTAAATCGCTTTCTGGTATTCCCAGCTGCAAGCGAATAAATAAATCCAACCATTATCACTTTACGCCGGGTGTTAAGCAATTTCAGTTGATTTTATTACTTCTCTGCGCTTTTCCTTTCGGTTTTATTTGTTGGTTTTTGTTGCTCGCTGTCTGCGTTGTGCCTGTTGGTTGCTCTGAGTTTGCTTTCACGCGGAATTTCAGTCGGAGCAATCAATGTGAATGCTCCAGAGATTGAGGGGGTTTCTTCTACTCCTCTCTCTCTTTTTTATATATATTTTTTTAAGGAAGCCGAAGATGTGGAGTGAAGAGCTATGCAGACTGGCGAAAGAATGCTGAAATTGAAGATGCGCTGCACTGAATGCTTGCGTAACGAATATCTGCTGTGTGTTGTACTGGTTGTGACTGCTGCTGTCGCCTCAGCTGACTCCTCTTCTGGCTTTTAGCTGCTGGTGTTATCAACGGTTATTGTTAGCGGCTTCTGTTGACAATTGCATGGGGTATTCCCAAAGGGTATATCAGTGAGGTCATCAAATATGCAAGAATTCTAAAGATTATTATTGTAATTATTAGTTTATCAAGGCGTTTTATCTTGAAATAACTATTATACTTTCCTTATCGTGTTATATCGTATTTAACGCAAAATCTTTATAATTTCTAATGATTTGATTGACTTTTAACACAAAATCTTTTTAATTTCTAATGATTTCATTGACTTTGTTTTTGATTTAACAACTGATTAACTTTATATTGCTTTTTCAAGTCATTCATCAACCCCATTTTATGTTGACACTAAAAAGAGAACCTCAAATGTAGCAGCTAACCAAAATAAATTAATTTAAAGTGTTTGGGCTAATTTACAGCATTTTTATTAGTATTTATTTAGGTTTATGGTAATGTTAATACCATTTAAAACGCTAATTTAATTCAAAACATTATCCATGAACTATTATTTAACTTATAATATCTTAAACTACTAGTTCTTAGAGTATTTGGAGTGCCTAATGCCACAAAACTTAAAATTACTGGTGTTATTGCATTGTCTGCCGCAATGTCTCCGCCTGGCAGACATTTCTCCGGCTCCCTGGCTCCTCCCCGTCTTCATGTCCGCCTGCAATCTGCATCTTCCGCCGTGGTCTGGACCCCGTTCCATGTCCATGAGATGCCATACGGAGTGGAGGAGCCAGCACATGGGCATGTCATTTCTTGGCTTCGTCGAGCATCTTTGGCATTTCTCAAATTTGCTTTTGTGTTTTGTGGACGCTCTCCTTGGTATTTCCCCACAATCCCAGCTCCAAGTTGGGTTCCTCATTTTACTTTTTCTGCTGAAGATTTATAATTATTCATTGGTTTTTGCACCAGCCTAGCACTTGATCGGCGTGAGTGGTGAATGACATTCACATCACGTATACGACGGGTGGGCCCAGTGAGAAGCCTCAAACAAATGTGCTTTGTGTTGGAGGAAAAAGTCTTATTAAGCCAGTGGAAAACTATAAATTATCTTAATGACTTTAGTGGGGGGCTCGCTTATTACATATATTATATTATTGCCCAATTTTTTTTATAATACTAGTTCACAGGACACACCAAGCTCTAGGGAAAACATTTATTGAATATAACCTTTATCTCTCCTAGAACCAGTGTTCTTATCCCCTTCATTAGACCTTTTACTGTTTTTTTCTAATTATTTATTTGCCTTAACTCATGTAGGTATCGTATTCACATCACGTATACGAGGAGTGGTCCCCATAAGAATCGCCAAGTAATTGCATCTGATTGGTAGAGGCAAAATACTATAAATTATTTGAACGCTTTAAGTTATCCGTTTTCGAATTTCTTCTCCCGTTTCTCCTTTTCACAAATACAGCTCATTATTTGGGTAAAAACGCGCCTGTCAAAAATTGAATAGGGAAAAGCCGAAGCCTCGTTGAAAACGAAAAGATATAAACTAGGGAAAAGAGATGGAAAAAGAAACACAATGGCTGGCAGTCGGTCTATTAGCAGCAGAGAGCTCGAGAGGCTAGCTGTGCCGCCGCATAATGAAAGCGAAAATTTAAATTTTTGATACAATTTGCAATTTTGTTGAGCCGCTCTTTGGATCCTAACTCCTACTCCAAGCCCACTATACTCCATCATTCAGCGATCCCCAAGTTGGCACACCGAGAAAAATGCTGGTTATATAAATAAATACATACAAGATTCATTAATCATTAATACATTAATAGATTCCATTCAAAATATATTACTATTTAAGTCTGAAATAACTTGTGTTGCTCGCCCAAATATATTAATATTTCTTGTTACATCTATTTTCTTTCTGTGGCTTTTTTAGTTGGCAGTTTTCAGTTTGCAGTTTCCAGTTGCCACAAGCGGCGCAACAGTCGACAAGTCGACAAAGAAAACAATTCATCATGTTGAACATGGAGGAACCTTTTCGGTTTTCCTCGAAGTTGCAGCTCGGCTTCAATTTATGCGGCGCTTAAATCGATTGCTTTGCCACATTGCGGCAATTGGAGCTGTTGTCCACCTCCACCTCCAGCTCCAGCTCCGACAGCTTCAGCTCCAGCTCCTCATCCAGCTTGGAAAGCTTCTCTCTAGCTCCCCGAGATCTCCTCGAGAAACCTCCAGCTGTGCGGAGTCGTTGTCGTTGTTGAACCGTAAAACTGAAATATGAAGCGGCACGCGGAGGGGTTTTTGGGTGATGCTTTGCGGGTGGATCGGATCGGTGCCAAGAGCCTGGCATCGCGTTGAGTGACCACGGACCACGGACCACAGACCATGGAATCTTGGGGCCACGAACCGCGGAACAGGCTCTTGCTTCATTAAGCTATTCATCCATCCATCCATCCATCCATCCAGCCAGCCAGCGATCCAGAGCCGTTCGATCCACTCGATGCGATCGTGTTGTTTTATTTCGCTCTTAAATTTGCGCTAACTAGATGTCGCAATTGAAAGTAAGCTGTCAAATATTGTCGGCGGGGGTGTATTGCATACTATATAGTATAGTGTAGGCGAGCGGCGGCATAACTCCTCATTATAATGAAGAAAAGGATTCCAATCGATTTATGGCACTAGCAAATGTTATGAGAAGTGCAACGAAATAGGAAATGATTGGCCATCACTACATAGTTTTAAATCTCTTAATACGCAAACCAAAATATAAATTGAAAGTAGTTTCAAGCTTCTTCTAGTTCCTAGAGCTAAAATAATAAGTCCAAAATCCTAGTCTTGGCCTTGGCCACAAAAGAAGGTTTATAACTTTATGATTGCCCAATGTCAACGGACTTGAAAGGCGCTAATTCGGCATGCTAAAACCTCCATTCGATTGCGTCAGAATCCGTTAATAAAACTTTCGTTCATCCGGAAATCAAAGTTCAAGTTTACCACGACCAATGATGGTCATTGCATAAAACGTAATAGATTTGTTTTCGCGCAATTCTAAAAGCCTAATGGCGATCCTCAACTGAAGTTCAAGGTGAGTTGTCAAGGACTTGTTCCACTCGACCACGGCTTCAATTGTTATGAACGCTCTCGACCAAAAAGAGACTCTCCAAAAGTCTTACTTCAGCGTGGTCATGTGCAAATTTAATTACTGAATCACAGCCGCAAAGCCTTCAAGTATAAGTAAAGCCTGAGGCTAGACAAGTGATACAAGCCCGAAAAAGTATACAAAACCAGAAAAGAAAGGTGGCTCTGGATACCCTTGTCAATTTTTTCTTGCCAAAACTATGCCAGTTCCAAGTGACAGGTACAGGTATATTTCTGTTCGCCAACTATTCTAAGACCCCCCCCTCGAGAGTTATAGAAAAAAATCCGAAACTGACATATTTTTGCAGCTGCTTAAATTCAGAGAGCCTGGGGCCGAGTGTCAAAAGAACATGGCAAATCTTTTAGTTTCGTTGGAGCTCATGCTGCTGCGGCTGCTGGTTATAATTGTTAATAATAATTTATGCTAATTTTTGTTAGCACCTTTTGAGCTTAGGCCAGGCGTTTCACCAATTCATAATGTTTGTGATTTGTAAGACAAACAAAAGGCGGCGAACGGAGCTTGAGTGCCGCTGCTGCTGGCGAATTCTCTCATTTTTCGGAATGTGGCCAGAAGAAACGTGTTTTCTAACAAAGGCCGACGCTTAATGGGTCGACAAATACAAGCCGCAATAAATAAATAATAAAAAGAAAATGCCCAAAAGGGATGGGGGAGATCGCTGTGTGCGTATCTGTTGGTCTGTTGGTCTGAGCGACACTTGATCTGCACAGAAACAAAAAATGGGTTGTCTAACAAGTGATTTGATGGTAAATAAATAGCCAACAAGAGAAGTATTTCTATAATTAAAGTTATGTATGTAGAATGATTGATGATGGTTCCAAGGAATATGTTGGATATACTTTCTAAAATATTATAAAATAGATAGATATCAAGATAAAATAGTAATTGTATCTATGATACTAAAAAAAATAAAATTGTTTCTAACTAAAAAGTATGTCAAGTGGCAGAGTCCTGTCAAACTCTTTAAGTAAACCCTAAAAAAACCCAAATGAATTCACCTTCTAGACTTAAATTTGAACCTCACCTGCTTTGATTTTCTGCGTGTAACTGAAAATCTTAGAGACGCGCTTATGTGGGCGATGATCTCACCGCTGGAGCCATTTAATTGGCCCCAAAACCGAATACGAATCTCACTTTTGGCCCTGTCGTCTTCCCCCTAAACTTTCTTGTTATGGATGTGGCGCGCGCTCTGACCGAATTCGGAAGACGAATGTGCCACAAATGCATGGGGAGTGAGCCACGGGTGAACTGGTCGACGGGAAATTAAAATAAATCTCTCAGGGCCATAAAAATCGAGTTATCTCGTAATTTCGTTAAATCGTAATTGTTTATGCAAATTCCGACCGACTGACGCACAGTTACAGATAATGCTTCGAATGCAGGGACTGTCTCATGGCATGCATTTCCACTTAATGTATTTGGACAGTGCGGAAAGCGAACGGATTCGCATTTGCATCAGAATTGTGATTGACAGTCGGCGCACATGGCGTATACGCAATTATGGATGTGCGACTATTCAGACATTTCCTAGACTACGCCCGGGTTCCATTTCTGAACACATGACCAAGGGTTCTACATTACAGCAGCGACTTGTGGCAAATTGCCTTAGCTCGGTCCCAAATCCAAGCACAGCTAGATGGTTTTTAATTAACCCATTTTTAGTCATTTGCACATCCGGCAATTGGGGCAGGAAATTACTTCTTCCAAGCGCCGGCCTGAAGATTGAAAAGCACAAAAGGCCCCGAAAAAAGTAACTCGTCGTCGATGCAAAAACAACAGCTTAATTTAAGGTTGACAGTGTTAACTCAAAAGTTTGTGGTTTCTACCGGTTTTTAGTTGTAATAAAAATTACAATGGTCTCAAAAGTTTGTCGTTTTTAACGGGGTTTTAGGTGTAATAACAATTACAATAATATGTTAAAATGCATATTTTAATTAAATAATTGAATAAGAAGCTGGCTTAGGCTTTCTAAATAGAAGCTGTTAAAAC
>JAEIIH010020520.1:0-16472 GCA_018904745.1 Drosophila orosa | reverse complement strand
TAAAAGAAATTTAGGTTTATTCCCTAGGTAATCATTCAGTGAAAAGGTATTTAAGTGTTCTTTTTGGGTTATATATACATATTTGTAAACAATTTTATGGATTTTCATTTATTTAATAGAAATCTTACAAAGTTTTAGGAACATTGAAACATTATTTTATATATTCTCTAGGACATATCCTTAATTTATGTTATTTTATTGAAATTAAGTCAATTTTTACTCTATTATTAAGCCAAACGCAGAGAAGGAGTCATTTCCGACCCCATAAATTATATATATTCTTGATCAGCGTTAACAGCGGAGTCGATCTAGCCATATCCGGTAGAAACACAAATTTGAATTTTTTTTTTCAAAATTTTCGTCAAAATTGTCAAAAAATTAAACAAAAAATTAAAAATTTGTAAATGCTAAAATTAGTATACTGATTTGTTAAAGTATTAAAAACCAATTTAGAAAAGCTTTCCGAATTGAAATCAATGAATTTTTGGCTTAGTTATGATCGTTTTTCAATTCGGCAGGGGTATATAGCCTTCGTCTTCCCGAAGTTAACTTTTTTTCTTATAAGGCTTTCTTTTAACATTGAAACATGTATAAATATTTATTATATTTATTTAAAAACTCCTTAAAACTAACTTAAGAATTGAAATCTAGAAAAACTAGAAACTATATTATTATCCCACCACTCGGCTTCCTTGATTTCCCTTTAATATATTTCGATAAATAGCCTCTTCTGATTCCTCCTGGTTTTCCCATCTTGTTTGGGAATTTCTTAACTCAACTTCAGGGTGGCCAGCGCCGTGACTAGCCCTATCAACATCAGATATCCTCCAACCCACGCCATTTGTCTCAATTTGTCAGCCGAGCTGTCCACGAACTTGGGAACTGTATCGTCGTAGATCAGCTAGCACGGGAAAAAAAGGGAAACAAGAGCAACTGCGGCGGCAATGTCCCCGGGGATTCGCTGAGGCCGTTTAGGGAGTGAGTGAAGGGAAGATCTTTAATTTGAATTGCCGAACGAGCGATAAAAAACAGTTGTAGCTTAATAAAAAACCAACAAATCGAAAGGGAAACCTCAATCAGATTTGTGCAGCGGCAGCCGCAAGGGGTGAAGGTTTTCAGCTTTTTTTTTTGGGTGGAGTTACACTGGGAAAAATGGGTATACTATACTATACTTTGTTAAAAGAAATTAGATTTTATATTTAAAACATTAAAATTATACAAAATCACACGACAAAAGACTTTAAAGAGCGTTTTCTTCTCTTGAGGTATTTTCTTCGGAGAGAAAAAAGGCGAAACTCTTTCAGAGTTTAGCTAAAAGTAAAGTCTTCCGTTTGCTATTGAAGGTTCTTATTTTGTACTAATTGATTAAATAGAAAAAATCCCTTAAATTGATTGATTCCAGCCTAGATTTCCCCTCAGTGTCTCGATGCAACTGGCACATGTTGCAATCCAATGGAGCGAACGAAAATAAACAGGGCAGGGAGGAGGGACTGGCGGAGGAGGGTCGCTCCGTAGTGCGTGTGCTGCGTCTGGGACTGGTTACAGCGGGACTGGCGTTTTATATGCTCCACTTGGAAATTATAGTCGTGGAAGCGCAGCCACTCGCTAGCAGCTACCTCGGATGCTTCAAAGGCATGCGGCCACTGAGGGAATATCATGTCAGCTTTGATTACGTTTTGTCATGTTGACAATGTTGAAGTGTTGTCGGCTCGGAAATGTTTCCTCTGCCACGGCGCAGCATCACCAACAAAAACAAAAAAAAAAGAAAAAACGAATAAAAAATAAAGAAAACTAGCAGCGACACGGAGCGCGAAAAGGAATCGTAAGAGTTCCACGGATTTTTCCGTTTTTTCGGCTAGGATCTGGCAGCGAATTATGCTGAGCCTGACAACCAGTAGCAATATGTTGACAGTTGCCTCTCTCGTTCTCGTTTGGGTTAAAATCCTGGAGAGAAGAGGGGTTTATGGGGGGTTAAGCCGCAACCGCAACAGGAAAAATGCACGGAGATGACATTGCAGCGGCAACGAGCGAATGTCGCCCACATCTGGCACCTAATTGTCATCCATGAGTTGCCTCACTTGCCATATCTCTGCTGTATATATATACCTATATATGCCCACTTATTTATGTGTAATGATATAGATATATACCCATGATTATGCAGTTGTGCGAATAATGTCATAAATTCTCTCGGCTTATATCTCATCTTGAATTTATCATTTATGAATTAGGCCACAGGCGCGGCACGGCAAGGCTCGGCACGGCACTCTCGCCTAAACCTTTGTCTTAGTCTCGGTTTCAGTTGGGAATATTGCATAAGCACTTGGCTACCTGAACTCCTTGGCCATTAGGCATTCTGTTGCACACACACTTGGGGAGGGAATTATGCCAATTGATAGGCTTTTAAAGTTGAACTGTGTCAAGTAAGTTTCCCCTTGGATTAAGGCCAATTAATATTGAAATACTCAAGAAATAAATTAAGGCATTTGTTAAGTTTTATTTGCATTTATAATCTTATTTTCATATTGATATTTTGAGAATTAAATCACAACGAAAAACACCTTGTTTATTAAACTGTAAAAACAGCGAAGGGCACGCCGTGGCTCAATTTGCTCACGCTGCTCAAACAGAGATCTTTTTTCGGAGGCAGTTGGCCGAGCTGTTGCTCAAACCGTTAGATCTCGTGCCCTCCGCTGACTTAAAACCTCAAACGAATCAACACTTTTATTTTATATTAATTTCCTTCTTTTTAATTGTTTCTTTATTATTTCAATCTTTTATTTTCAGGTACTCACCATAATTATTGTTGAGTTCCATGGACAGTTTCCCCTTGGCATACCCATCGTGCTTCATATCGATGAGATTGTTCACCGAAAACCTATGCATTTTGTCCAGATCTCGCACACTCGAAGGACCTCCCTCTCGATCGTTCAGTTTATTCGCTGGCTCGGGATAAACCTCACTCGGAATTGAAAGCGAGTGCGTTGCCGTCGGACCGTAGTAAAAGCTGCCCGGATTGCCGACGGGCAGCGAATGCAATTGCTGCTGGTAATTCAACATGGCGAGGAAATCGAAACGAATTTGTGGTAATGTCCAGAAACACTTTCAATCCAACTGATTTTAATGTTAAATTCCGAACTAAATTCCTTAGGTTTGCCAAGAAGATTGATTGAATTAATTTGTGATCTGCTCGAGTGCCACGATTGGGGGCATCCTGCCTGCCGTGTTGTGCGAACTTGGTAATTGGATTAGCACACAACACATAAACGAGTTAATTACGATAATTGTCGCGACGATACTAAACCGTGCCAAAGTCGTGTGCCCACTGAAATTAGCCTCAAAAAAATCGAAAGAGTGGCTGGCTGCGCGAGAGATCTAGAAATCGAGAACATATGGCGGCTGCTGCTGCTGCTACTGCTGCTGGGGCGCCTAATTATAGCCCCGACGATCGTTCATTGGCTGGCGGCGGCGGCGATCCTCCTCTCGGTGGCTGCTTGGTGGCCGACATCTTGGGGGCGTTGCCGGCTGGAAAAGTGCTTGAAATACGAGGTGAAAAGTAGCAACAAGTTTTGGGCATTTAAGTAGCAATAAATATACCAATTAGCCAGAGGGTTTGTTCTCCGTTTCCACATCGTCCTTGCTTGCTTGCTGCCTGTCAACACACACGGCCAGGCCAGACCATGTGTGTCTCTGTGTTTCGGGGACGCAGGATATGCTCTAGTTTCTGGTGCATAAATCTTGGCACGCACAACACCACCACCACGTATAGTGTTTGTCATCCTCCTCAGCTAATTTCCATAACCACAACATGTTGTTAATTTTCCACCGGCCAAACTGGAGCGATGGCAATCGGAAGGCTGGGCGGAACTGGTTAGTTAAGTGCATGTCTCTGGATCTTTGTGCCATTGTGCAGCAGCAGCATCAGCAGCTGTGTTTGACTTTACCTTCGGAGGTGTTTCCACACGGTTTCATGTGCTCCTCAATCAATATGTTCCTTGTAGATGGAAGGATATAGAGACATGGGTAACAGGGATCAGATTCTAGTGGGAATAATTAGGGGGAAATATATTCTAATAATTAATGTGTGGCTCCTGTTTCTGGAGGAATTTTAATGCGTATTTTCATAGAATATAACTTTATCAATTACTTTTCTAGGAAATGTTTCTGGTCTGGATGGATGTGCCAATGATAAACTTAAAGATTCAAATGTTTTTGCCGCTGGACTTGGTCACAATATATGCAGTGTGTGAGTTTTATTTCTTCTATATGTAATTTATAATTTAACCTTTTAAGAGCTCAAAGAAAATCTATTTCGCTTCATCTTGGAATTTATTATTTTAGCTAGTTTTCTTCTCGGCTGAGTGACTCTTGACCCCGTCTCCTGGCCAGACAGAGTCCTCCGTTCGTTTCTCGATTTGTTGGGCAAACTTTCTGACTTAAATCCGCCGCTCTTCCCCGACTCACTCATATGAGAACCCACATCAAGGCCTTCTTTAGACTTAACTATCCTCCAAGTTTCCCCCGAGAGGGACAGAGAGAGGACTTCCGCTCATTAGTTGTCCCCTTGCAAAGCTCGCTATTAATATTCTAATATTCTCCAGAGCAGAGCAGCTGGCTTACATACATTTTCCCTTCCAAATTGAGCTGTCACAAAAGTTTATCCAAACTACTTGACACTTCGCTGCCGGTTTTTGGCTACGCTTTTCCACCTGCAAGAAGGAGCAGGAGCTGGAGTTGGAGCCAGAGCAGCCTCGTCCAGTTCGTTTCTAGTAAATTATCTCACGTTTTCGTGTGCGAAAAGTTCTTGAGGAATGTTGCGGTGTGTATTTTTAATAAAACTTCAAAGTTTCCCCACTTGCCACGCTTTACTATGTCGTCCCGCAAACGTTTTTCTTCATCTCTAGCTCAATTTTCCTTCCGTTTTCGGGGTTTTTCCTTCTGTTTTATTTTATTTTTTCCACCGAGCTCTTGGAATTCTTTGTCACGAAACATTTCTCGCGTGCTGCTGCTGGCTCTCTGCTGGTGATGTTGCCAGTGTTTTGTGGGTGTTATCCATGTAATATGGTTACCCAGACAAACTTTAGCCGGCGAGAAATTCTTCTGGCAAGTCAGAATTCGAGGAGACAGTTTTAATGCTGTCAGATAGCGGCAAAGTAAGTAAACTTGTCAGGCCAGGCTCCTTCTCCGCCGGAGAGATAGGGGTTGCCAAAATCGAATATTATGTGGGAAAATAAGGGGATAAATATGTGCAGGTAATGCCGATTATTATGTGAGACAGGTAATACTCTTGGGTTGGCATTTTAATTTTACAAACGGGAGTCGAGTGTTTGACGAGGTATTTACTAGAAATTTATACAGACTTTATACTTTATGGTACTTAATATTTCATAATACTAATATTTGGTGTTATTTTAACTATTACTTTACTTTAGCAACTTTTGCTACTGATTTAACTTAATTAATTTTATTTAATACAGTTATATTGATTTGTTTGGCAAGTTAACCTGTTGTTTTTAACTTTTTGAGAATATAATATGTTTTAAAGTTGTTAAAGTTAGCTTCTACATATTTTTGACTACAATTAGATTATTATTTAACTTAAAACAAACAATCCTTTTCATTCAAGAACCCCTATCCCACCCCATCCAAAACACACAAGGGAAATGATCAATTCAAAAGCCCGGAACCTGGGATGTGCAATCATCATCAATCTTTGGCAGTCGCTAAACCAGTTTGACAGTTTTTCTAGTTTCCCGACACACACACCACACACTTTTAACAATTTCAATTTCCTTTGAGCAACTCAAAAGCGGGGATTTGTGGGGCAGGAGCTCCCCTTTGAAGTTCATGTTGTTTGTCAAGAAAATGAATTTCACTTGACGGCGATTATGTGGCAAGCATTTAAACTGTTTTCGTTCAATTTGTTGTTGTTGTTGTTATTGTAACTTGCGCGAAACTTTTGTAAAACATTTCCGATGTTTCAGAATATTACCGAACCAAAGCGGAACCGCAGCAGCAGCAGCAGCAAAGGAGGAAAAGGACCTGCACCAAAGGAGCAGCAGCGGCAGTGTCTAAACCCAAAATGCCAAACACGAATGGCACACGCTCCTGACAGGGGCAAAAGCAGGAAGGAGGAGGGTGCAAAAGTTTTGCCTAAATCACTTAACAGAAAACAAGTGTTGGCATGTGCCCTGCGCCCCGCCGGACTTCCTGCCTGCCAGCCAGCCAGCCAGGCAGCCATCCAGCCCCTTTTTTGGAGTAGTATCCCGCTCTTGTCATCCGCCCAGCACAAATATCGCAAAAGTTGCAATGGAAACTTTGGTGAATACCCAGTGGAGAGCCCAACGCGGGAAGGATTTGCTAGACTGCGATTAATGGCTCAAGTTAATGAAGTATCTAGGGGTGAGTGGCTTTTAAATGATCTCTTTTATAATCTGAAAATGGAACCAAAACTCTACTCTATTACAACTTAAAAATATTGTTCATATCCTTAAGAACTTGAATCTATAACCATAATTATTTTATACAATATATCTTTGCAATTGCCAAAGAAAGACCTCAAGAACAACCCACCCTTTCTCCCCTTTACTTACTGATCGATTCAAACTACTTACTGGATATCAAATATTCTAACCCTGACTTTATAACTAATGTAGCCTGACTTGACTGCTATGTTGTTGCGTTATTCACGATGTGTACGAATCAGGCAGCACAACAAAGTTGACGGCAAATGAAATATAATAACAAGAAGTAGTAACCGGAAGCATCAGGCCCGGCAACTTTGCTGCCTTTGCTTTCATCTGCTCTTGTCCCGCTTTTCGGGGCAGTGCGTAAACAGAAAATCAATTACATGACTGCATACATATAGGATATATTGGGGAGAGGAAGGTTGACAGGCGCCCTCTGGCGGTGGCGGCCTGCAGCTGTCAATGGGGCAGGTCGAAGAGGCCAATTGATGGCTTTGAAAATGGTTAAGACTAGAGCGATACTTCGAGAAATGTTATAAATAAGTAATAGCCTTTTTATATATTTTTGAAATGCGGGAATGTAATAAGTTTTAAATTGTATTATATATCATTGGTTCCTGAAACTTATATACCTTATATTAGCCATGTTAATTCTGTCGAGACTACAACAACAAATCATGTGTGTTGACCGACGCAAATGAAGATCATTTGCTCGGTGGTGGTTATTTTTTAATTTTATGCTGCTCTTCTGTTAAATCTTGTGCCCAACGCTGGTGTATACAAATCCCCACATTTCATCACAATTCCCTTGTAAAATTTCCATATATTTACAAGTTAGCTCACAATCTAATAAATATTATACTTCCTATCAAGCAATAACCCCAGAGCTCAAGCTCGTAACTTGTTCTCAGATTTAATAATAGATTTTCAGTTCCTGGCAAAAAGATATAAATCAATTATATAACATAAAACTTCAGGCCAATATGCAAATTATAACGTGTCACAAAACTCTTGGAAAGTTGGTCACATCCCCCCAAGTGCACTCGGCTCCGTTAACGGGGTATGTAGTATGTAGTGTATATGGTGTGTAGGAAAAAGTAAAAGGGGGATTTACATTAATTACGGCACGCAAAAGCTTCTTGACTTTTATTGTGACATAGGCCTGGCAACTTACCCAGCCCACACACACATACTTGTATATAAAACGCATGAATATTTTATGCTCCCCAGTAACCGGCAGTTTTAAAAGCCATGTTAAGAGACTTGCCTTGACTTGGCTCGTGGACCTCCTCTCGTCTTCTGGCCCAAATGTCCATTTAGACACGCAGTGAGAGAGCGAGCGAGGTTGGGTCAGTTGTGTCGGACATTTCGACATCAATTTTTCAAAAGCCCTGACCAAAGGCAAGGCAAAAATGTTGAGGCATTTTCGATTTTTCCTTCTTGTTTGCCTCTTAAATGGTTTGCATAATTCATGCATTTTTTATGCGCCAAAACATTTGAGTTTTGCTGAGTTCTGGCGTTCGGACATTGAATATTTATCCAGCTGAGATTGTAAGGGATTAAGAGTATCGACAGTGTGGCCTGTCAATTGCTGAACCAGGTTCTATTCGCACTTTAATGCATTTTAATTATTGTTTTTCGGGGATCTCTCTGAAGGCCTCTGGGGGTCCTGGTTCCAGGTTTCAGGTTCCAGGTCCCCGTTCGTTTCCGTATTTATTCATCTGTACGCAGTTTGTGCCGGGGAATTGGAATTTATGATGCCACGTCGGCAGACAACATGCAACAGCATCAAAAAATCCAACCGCAGAACACGAAAAGTACCACAAAATGCGGTTTGGCCAATCCTGATGATGGGGTCATCCAAATAGGAGGCTCTTCATGTGTCTCTCTCTCTGAATTTATGAAAATTAATCTTTCAACTGAAAAGTGAAAATTGGTCACAAAATAGTTAGAGAGAAGGTTGTGCTGAAAATGTTTAAAGTAGGATTAAGTAGAGCTGAGAATACTATTTTTATGGAGCTATAGTATCGTTATTGTAAGAGTTTATTAAGGCAACATACTTCATCTTATTAAACCTTCTGCAATAATTAAACTTTTGTAAGACTTTCTGAGCCACGTTCTGCAATTTGTTTGTAAGAAACGCCATTGGGTTGATTGAACACACTTTCAATCGACATTTTTTGCTGCGTTTGTATTTTTTACTGATTTTTTTGTTGTCGTATCTGTAGTTGTTGTCATTCAGTGAGCTGCAAAGTCAGCAAGCATTTAAATTTCGCTCACGATTGTCTCCGGATGAGCAGTGCAGTGGAGGAGGAGCAGCCGGGGGAGGCAGCCAAGAAAGAAATAACGCGAATTGAAAGTCAACGGATACGGAACGGATGTACGGGTATTCCGTACTCAGACCATAACTCCTTCGCCTGCTGCTGCTGCTGCAGCTGTCAGTTGGTAGGAAAAACTGTCAGTGCAATCAGATGCAATTAGAGCTTCCGCGATGCCTTATCACGGGAAATAAGGAAGGAGAGGCTCCTGCAAAAGAAATGGAATGGAAATGAAAATGGAAAACAGAGCGACAGGGAAAGTGATTGAGCCACTGCTCATCTTCATCGAGGAGACGTCGAGTCCTGGTCTTTGTCTTGGGAAAACTCGTTAGCCGAGCGAGACCTTCTTGTTGGGAAATGATTCTGGGTTGAAATGGGAAATAATTGATTAATGGAGGAGACTTGTGTTTATATTTATTATTTTATATAAATTAAGAAAGTAATTAAGCTTTACTCTCTGACATTTATTTACCTACACCTTTTTTTATGCTTCGATTTTCCTTTACTCGAGCTCCTTAAAGTCTATCATCTCTCTTCGAAGTGCTTCCTTCGTCCTCGTCCTGTCCCGACGTCAATCCAACTGCACTTGAGCTCTGCATTACATTTCTGTCGCATTAATAAAGCGCCTTCTTCAGCGTCGCGTCGGCAGACATCATTATTTTTTTTAAAAATTCAGTCAATGCATAAGAATGAGTCCCATATACATACCAAAAGCAATCAATCGACCGGCAATGCGGCGGTCCAGGCCAAAAAATTAATGAGTGGGCGTAGCCGGTCGCCTTGAATTCTTTAAGTTTCGACGCAGCACCCGAGTTGTACATAAATCAAGGAAAGAAAAACTTTGTGCAGCGGCAATCCCGGGGAATATATCATGCCAAGATTCCCCCTCTCTCTCTCTGTGCTCTTGGCCCCAAAATCCACACGGCGACGGATTAGGCCAGGTCGGTATGAAATACGGTCCTGAGGCGTGAGCAGATTTTCGCCACAAGCTTTATGGGCGTGGAGGACATATAAAAAGGTGTTGTTTCTCGCCCAGTCTGTTGCCTTTTATGTGTCCCTCTCGCAGGTGCGTGTGTGTACATTAAAAGCTATAAAAAATTCATAAAATGCATTTCTCACACAAAACATGGAAAATACCCCAAAAACATAAATTGTAAAGAACGTTAGGTGTATTTAGGAGGGACTTATGCCGCCTGTCCTATGACGGATTATGATTTAACCCCGAACCCTAATTAAAACACTCGACTTGTATATGTTGTTGGGAATCCATAAGACTCATTTGGGGCCTTTTTATTAGGTTCCTCTCATCGGTCCCTGCTTAATCTTATTTCTTCTTCGGGGCTGCTGATCCTCCCTCACGCAAGCCATTGCGAAAACGTCGGCGCAGATTCTTCAGATAGCGCATCCTTCCTGTTCCCTGGGCACGGCGTCGCTTGGCCTTCGTGGACCAGTTGAAGGAGCGGGTCTTGGCATCGGGATAGCCGCACTTGGAGCACCGGGACTTCTGGATGTGGTACGACGAGGAGCCGCAGCGGCGACACATGGTGTGTGTCTTGTTGTGGCGCTTGCCGAAGCTGGTAGTTCCCTTGGTCATCCTTCTTTATAGATTTCTATGGAAAGTTTAAGAACTCTGGGAGTGCGTCTTGTCTTGAGCGATTATGGGGAAGAAAGAAAAATTTTGGAAATGACAGCTGGAGACGAAAAAAACTTTCGATAATTTGCAAATCTATCGAAGCCACAAGCATACGATTTGATTTAAGGTCATTAACATTAATTTAAAGGAATTTGGAACAGTGGAATGGAACTGCACAGATCTCTATTTATACTTGATGGTAGTATTTATTTATTTTTTTATACAGAATTTCTTTTTTAATTCATGGAAATCCACTTCTAGTTTTATTTTTACATTCCCTTAATATTTATTTTTCTAAAAAGCCACTATTTACCTCAGCAAAGGGACAAGCAGAAAGAAACATTTTGGAATTGAAAGCTTACAATTTCTGGGGCCGAAGGCCTCAGCAAACGATGCAATTTTTACTTCTTCTGGGTATTAATAATCTTCACATATTAATATATTCTTCAATTTTACTGCCTATAGAATGATTAATACAAGTTATATCAGTTTTTATTAAGAATTCAACTTTAAGGTTAGCTGAAATCATCTTTCCAACTTAGATTTACACATTCCATTTACTTTTGTTAACTTAATCTCTAACAATCTGCAATGGCATCGTCACGTAGACGACGATATTTGCCAATCGCTGCGAAATTGCGCGCAAATTATATCAATCACCGGGCGTAATCATTGAAAACTTATCAATTTTTCCACCCAAAGCCAGACGTAGCCGCCGCAATCGCAGCGAGACCTTGGAAAGAATATAAGAAAATCAAATATTTATGATATGTTTGAGCAACATTTCGCTGCTGTGCTGCCTGCGGGCAAAGTAAACTACAAATTTTCGTTCCTTTTCGGCTGCATTCCTTCGTTTGCCTTGGCCTGGCATTTGGATTTATGTGCGTGGCGTTTGAAAATTCAATTTAATTTTCATTTTTTCGTGCTGCCTGTGGGATATCCTATGAATTTTTGAGGCCGTTTTGCTCCTTGGCTCCTTAGCATATCCTGTAACTTATGGCAGGCCGGGAATTGTGTTAGCTGTGGCCGGATGCGGATTTCTGGGCCGCCGAGAGAAAGTGTTTATCTTATTGCACTGCCGAGACCAGGCTTTGCTTCTTGGTTGCTAGTTTAATGCTGAACGAATTTTTGAAAATTTCGAAACTCTTTAAGAAACGATGGGTTATTTCTTTAACATAATTTAAATGCAATAACCAATATTGGTTAAAGGAAAAATCGATATTCACATCTCAATGATTTATTAATAATGAAATTGAAGGGGATTTTTACAATAATACAATATACTATATAATTTTAAGGTTATCTTATTGGCCTGGCTTTCTTTCCTGATCTGGCAACTCTTCCACAAAATGCAGCCCTGAGCTGAAAACGTCAACAGTAAAAAATTGTCGACGAAACCTTTTCCCATTGAAATTCTTTGCCTCGTGGATCTCTCTGGAAAATGGCTGAAAAATCTACTTCGGCGGAAATCCGTGCTTGCAAGGCCATCGTCAAGACCCTGTTCTCCAGTGTCTACAAAAAGGTGGCCTGGATTTTCTACGACCCAGTAGATGCCGAGCTTTTGGCATTGTACGATTATCATGACATTGTGAAGGAGCCCATGGACTTGTCCACGGTGAGACATCGCCTAAATTCCGGTGTCTATGGGACCTGCACGGAGTTCGCCAAGGACATGCGGCTGATATTCTACAATACATATCTGTACACGACTCGCGATCATTTGTGCTACGCAATGGCCAAGAAGCTGCAGATGGTCTTCGAGGATTTGTACGCAGAGGTGCATCAGAGGTACGCTCATAAATCTAATGCGGAAGACGAGACTCCTTCGAGTCCCTCTTCTGTTTCGGTGTCGACATTATCCTCGTATGAAGATGATGAGCCGTCCTGCTCTGCCCCGTTCAGAGATGAGGATCCAGTCGACTGGAGTCCGCCGGGATCCTCTCGTTCTCAGGATTATGACCGTCCCCTTACCGCCGAAGAGGACTATGATCTGCACGCCAAGATCCAGCAATTGCGCGGGGAGGTGCTGCTCCATGTGATCCACTTGGTGCAGCGCATGGAGGGCGCCACTTATGGCAACAAGGAGCTGGAGTTCGACATCCGTCAGCTGAAGGTGCAGACAAAGCGCTCCATTCTGGAGTATCTGGACAGCAAGGGGATCACGGGAAAGAGGATGAATCGGACTAAGCCCAGATACACCTGAGTCAGCCCGGTGGAGAGAGAATCTTTTTGTTTGATTTCAGTCTTGTGAAAGATACACAAACAATTGTTATTGAAACCTAATAAGCCGCGATGAAAGTTGCCATCTTATTACGGTTTAATATATATTCAAGACAACCGTCTCAGTATTTATTTATTTATTTTCAAGCAATATGGCAATTTGATTCATTCAGCATTGATAAACCCCATTGATGTTAAAAATGTTGCATTGTTAGCCCCAGCCATTCCGAGCCAAGTGCCGGATTCTGTGTCCCCGGATAACGACGAGGAGGAGCAGTGAGCTAGTGCCAATGCATTATGCTAAAATGTCTCCGGTTCCATCCGTTCGTTCGTTCGTTCGTTTGCCTGTCTGAGGAGGATGCTCTCTCCGGCAATGCAATGTCGTGGCCTGTTGTTGGCTGTCGGCTGCGGGATTAAATTGCGACTTATGCTAAGCGAGAAGAGGGTGATGGCAAATTGAATGGAAGCTCGTTTATATTGCTCGAGTTGCGGCAAGTATTGATGCTGTCGCTGGATTTGTCACTGTCGCTGGGATATTCGCTGGGAGTAACCAGGACCAAGTTTATAAATGCTTGGCAATTGGCGGTACAAAAGGAATCCCGGCATCCAGGCAATTTCCATTACCAGTTGAGGGACATTCCTGTCTCTCCTCCTCTGGGAGTGAATGAAACGACCATTATCGGCCATTTTCTGCAGCCCCAATTACACATGCCTTTGGCACTTGGTTGTGTTTATTGATGGTACGAAGTTCCTCTGAAGAATGCCATTATAGAGTGTCCTCTCAGTATCCCTATTGAGTTTATTTTATGAGACTATCTCAGCAGCAGTTAATTTCTAATTTCTACTTCATGGTTGAAGCTTATATTAATTTTTGGTTGTGGTTTTTTATCTATATTTATTTATTTACTTTTTCTGCTGCAACTCCCATTGAACCAAAACAATGGAATGCGTAATAACAGAGTTTATCATGGCCATAAAAGTGCCCCTTTCCACCTTATAAAGGCCAAAAATGTAGAATTCACAAGGAGCTCGGGCCAACTGCAGCTCAAAATTGTCAAACTGTAAGGGGAAAGAGCTATAGAAACAAATATTAAACAAAACTAAGCTCCACTTACCGCGGCTTCCAATCTCTCATCCAATTCTTGACAGAACAAAGTGCGCTCTGCCAAAACTCTGTGTATCCCAGCTATCTCATCTCTTGTTAGAAATCCTATATTGACGGTTATAAAGTTATCCACATAGAAAAACGCCGTAGAGATGCCAATGAGCAGGAGGGCCAAGTAGGAGGAACCCAGCCCTGTGGTGTTGTACAACACAGAACAGAAGGCATAGTATATGGTGCCCATTGTGGACAGGTAATAGACCAAGCTCATGCTTAGGGTTTGGATCTGAAAAACTGTCCACATTTCAAAGAGAATGGCTTGCAGCTTGGCTTGCCTTTCGGCCAGAATCTCCAGTTCGTCGGCCAGGGAGCAGCACTTCGTTGCAAAAACTCCGCCACGATGATTGCGAATGCAGCTAACCGTCTCTGCTTCCCTGATTAGTTTTCTGATATCCCCATGCAGCAATACGTAGTGTCCATGGACTTGCAGTACAGCCAGAAAATACTGGGCCACAATCACGTTGAATATGGTGGTAAAGGTGTACCACACAAAGAGATTCAGGGCCAGGCCCAGCGTGAGCTTCTTTCGCTGAGCACTAAAGTCCAGAACCGTGTGCAAAGAGTCCGATAAAACGCCAATTACGAATTTCACGACTATACCGCGACGATACAGCCGCTTCACCTCGGGTCTCTGGCGAACCATTCGAGCCAATTGATTCCACAGCCTGAGGATACGGCAGCGCTGACGCCACCTACTGAAAAGGGTGAGCAGCACTGCCCAGTGACGCACCACGGTGATTAGCAGGAAGAAGTACTCGTGAAGGGATTGGGCATTGTTCCAGGCGGAACTAATAGAACCATCGTTGAACTTTTGCACATACAGCAGACTGATGAGGATTCCATTGTGAACGGCTGCAAGGATTGTGGCTAGGCGTGTGATCCTGGCCTTTCCTGTCTTCAAATCAACCTCAAAATTGAAAACTCCTATCAATCGACCATACCAATAGGCAAAGCGTAGAATCAACTCCACCGGGTCAGCCATCACACACTACTGACTTTGAGAGCGAGAAATTGCGAACTCATTGACGGTTTTCAGTTCAATTTAATCAATATTGGGCCTACAGGGAAATGCTAATGAGATGGTCATTAATTGTGTTCTCAAATGTGTTGTTTTTGATGTTCAAAGAGGTTGCAAATATTATTGGAGAGGCAATAAATAATACTTATTATAGGATAAAAACTGTAATATAGGTATATTCTTTATTTATAGAGCTTAGAGCTTTGTATATCGTATTGTATAAGAAGCAAGGAGTGCACAAATAGGGAGTTTCCAACCATTGCTGAGTTATTGCGATTTATTTCAAATAGACCAAAGAACCGAAGTCTGAATGGATTTCTGGCCAGGTTTAGCAAGAAGTTGTCAAACTGTAAATAAACATTGAAAACTTCAGAAAAAATTCAAAGGATTATTTACTCACAACAGCCTCCAGTCTGCGATCCAAGCCTGGTTGGAAGAGAGTTCGTAGACCCAGCAGTTTAACCATCTCGTTGTGGGCGTCCAACAGGTAGAAAACATTGAAGGAATTGAGCCAGCAATCAAGGTAGTAAAACACCATGTAAACTGTGCCGAAAACCATAACGGCCTTGGGCCATTCCTCCGATAGACTTTTGTACTTTATCAAGCTGTACACCATGTAGACATTTCCCACCAGGTTCAGATAGTAGGTGATGACCAGGCACAGGACCTGCAGTTGGTAGGTCCTCGACAGTCGCTCGGCGAGAGCCTGCAAGTCGGATTGGGCTCGGGCGATTCTCTCCAGGCGGTCGGCCAGGCAGCAGCATCTGGTCACATAGACTCCGCTCCGATCGGGCACCAGGGATCGGGTCTCGGCTATCAGCGATCGTAGTTCCTGGTTCAGGAGTATGTAGCGCCCTCTAATGTGGGCCGTGGCAATGAAATACTGTGTGATTATTACATTAATAATGGCCGTCATGCTCAGGACGGCCCAAATGCCGAGGGCCGTGGCTATGGTTAGCTGATTTCGCATTATAATCAGAGCCACAACCACTTGCATGGTCTCCGATATAGTGGCGGAGACACACTTGCTCAGTATGCCCCGGCGGCAGTACTTCGTGATGTCCGGATTGGACTGGTAGAGGCGGCGGAACGAGTTGAACAGTCGGACAAAGTGCCGACGTTGACTCCAGCGACTGACCAGGGCCAGAAAAACACAAGTCAACCGAAAGGAGGCTATCACCAGGAACACGTACTCGTGCGTAGAGTTGGCACTGAACCAAACACTGTTCATGGCCTGGGTATTTAGCAAGTGGTAGGCCAGTAGGCCGAACATGGTGAGCTGGGAACAGGCCGCACATATCGTAGCTCTCCTGGTGATCCGCGTTCGACCCGTCTTTATGTCTACCTCAAAGTTCAATACGCCCGTAAAGCGACCGTAGTAATACGAGCTGAGCAGGCACCATTTGACCAGGTCAACCATGGTGGAATACTAAACCAAAGTGCCGGGAAACGGTATGAATATCCCAAGCCCTTGGCTCTAATGTCCTGATATCGCTGCGTGATTAGTTGGGTTTGATGATGATGATGTTTTTTAATCACAAATCAGCTCATTTATTTAACTAGCAGCTATCTAGAAACAAGAACTACACTCTGGACAAAATATTAGGGTCTTCACTTTGGGAATATTTAAGAGGTATTCGTATTATAATTTGAG
>JAEIIH010020478.1:0-25878 GCA_018904745.1 Drosophila orosa | reverse complement strand
TCGTCTTATTGGTCTTAAAATAGCGGATAAAGAACTTGTGGCTTCTATTACTTGAAGACTCCGCTCCCTGTTTTGAAAATCAAACCAGAATCAGAACTAAATCTCTTCTTCTAAATCGTATGTAAGCTTTTATTCCAAATAGAAGGCGATATTCTCAATTTAGTTAATACAAAGTTTACCAATATATTAAAAATATCGTTGCAATGCAGTTATCTCCCTAGACTCAACTAGTCTTTTTTTTCGGAACAACGTAGGAGTGAACGTAGAAATTGATAAATAATATAAGGAACATAATCGCAAAAACTGAGCACATCCCTGCGGAGAATCTAGCGGTTTCACAGTCGGGTTGAAAGAAGGTGTAAATGCTGTGCAACAGGACGATAACGAACTGGACCAGCTGAATGGTTGTCATGTACTTTTTCCACCACAGAACCGTCTTCGAATTCCGATTGAGGGCTGACTGGTAGTAGTAGATGTACATCAGGCTGTGCACGAGCATATTCCAGAAGACCACGAAGAGCCCGTGGCCCCCATATCCCTTATAGTGCATATAGAAGAATGGTATATACACCATGTAGAAGTGGTGGAAGACGTGCAGGAAGGATATTTGGCGATCCTTCTTTCGCAGGATGAAGAAGAATGTCTCCAGCATATCTATAAATTTATTCACGTAATATGAGTAGCTCAGCAAGCGCTCCCAGTTCTTGTACTCGTGACCAATGGGCAAGTTCCGGATGCACCTAAAATCGAAGTCTCCTGGTCCGAACATGAAGTGGAGGGTCTGTTGTGGTTTGTTAGGTTTAATTAATATTATTACCCGATCACTTGGGAACACGGAAATAATCCACTTACAAATACGAACATGAGGATATTGTACACGATTTGCATTTGGTTGTAGACTTTGATCACAGCACGAAGATCGAATGGCTTTCGGTTCTGCATGAACCTTGGACCCACAACTTTCACTAGGAGCAGGTAGGTGCCCAGAATGGCCAGGACAGACCAATGACTGCCCACGAGCGGCAGGTGCACATCCTCCGTAGGTGTCCTTAAGAAGTCCCATATCTGGGAAAGCATTGCGATTAGCTGTGTGATCACGACGTCAGTACATCGGTAACTAATCCATGTCGCAGAACTTTTGACTTGAGCTTTCGATTCAAATGCTAATTAAGTAGACCATTTCTTCCTAATTGTTTAACACAATTACGCAAGTTTTTGCTGTAAGTACAAACATATATATTCCATTCAATAGTTCTTACGAAAGCAAACTGCGTTCTTTTTATATAAACGACCAAAATTCGCATTCATTGAATTACACTTAAGGAACGGTTACGAAAGGGTTTTAAAGCTTTCTAGGAAAGTATGATACTCCGTAAGGTTCACTTAAGCTTGCTTTTTCTTATTTTATATAAACAAATTCATATATCTGCTCTTCAAGGATTATGCCAGGTACGAGATAAAACGGTCACCGTTGCAGTCATGAGTCAGACAAAGGGTGAGAGGGACCGATCTTTATTTGCGTCGCAATTGCTTTTGTAGAGGTTTACGGAGTGTCCAAGGCCAGCGACGAGCTGGAGCCACTGCCAATCTAGGGATTGTACCATGACTTTGGTTTAAAAAGTCTGTTCTCTTATGAAACTATCAAAGATACCATAGAAATGCTGCTAAGTCTCTTGATTTTTCGTATAAAACTATGCAACCAAATGTTACATCATATGAATATTAATTAATTTTTTATTAGCTTATAAACAGTTTAGTTTGTATACAAGATCTCCAAGTGTTGAGGAACTAATTTACATGGCTACCACACCAATCATTGCACCTTTCGCTCGTCCTTTTTGGGTAGAATGTAGGCATGAATATAGAAATTAGTGAAAAGGATAATGAAAATAAAGGAAACACTTCCGGCGGCCCTGGCCGAAAATCTTGCCGAGGGGCAGTCGGGCTGCCGATCCGTGTAAATGCTGTGCGAGAGCACGATTCCGAACTGGATCAGCTGGACGATGGTGATGTACTTCTTCCACCAGAGTGCTTCCTTCCGTCCGGCTTTACTGGCGGCTTGGGACTGGAGGTAGTAGGTGTACATCATTATGTGCACGATCACGTTGAAGTAACACATAAAAAAGCCGTGGCCCCCATATCCGTAGTAGTAGATGTACGCGAAGCTAAAGTACAGCATGTAGACGTGGTGGAAGACGTGCAGGAAGGATATCTGGCGGTCCTTTTTGCGCAGGACGAAGAAGATCGTCTCCATGAGGTCAATGAGCTTGTTGGCGAAGTACGAGTAGGTTAGCCATCGCTCATAGGTTTTGTGCTCGTGCTCCAGCGGCAGGTTGGTGATGCAGCGAAAGTTGAAGTTGCCGGGCCCAAACATGAAGTGGGTTGCCTGTGGGTCATCTCATTCGTATTAAACTCTGTCATGAGGTAGCAACCAACTTACCATTACGAACATGACGACGTTGTACAGGATCTGGAAGATGTTGTACACCTTAATGGGGCCCCGCAGATCGAAGGCCTTTCGGTTCGCCATAATCCTGGGGCCCAATACTTTCACAAAGAGCAGATAGACGGCCAGTATGGCCAGAACGGGCTTGTGGCTGCTCACGAGCGGCAAACGCACCGGATCCGGCGGGGATCTGTTCACGAAGTCCAGTATCGTCGTCAACATGGCGATATCGTGTGCGGTCTGGGTGTCGGAGCAACGTCGACTAATCAATCGGACGGGCACTTTAAACAAGTTGTTTTGGGTCTTTAATTGAAATGCTAATCGAGGGATTGACGCCGAGTTCATTTATGTGTGTGCATTCTATTACGTCCTTCATTCATAAGCAATGCACTCTGGTTGAAATTATTCGCAGCACGCGAAAGAACCATGGAGTAGGCCTTAACATACATATACAACCTTGACTTCTTCTAGGTAATTCCATTTAAATTTCAATTATACTTATACATATTTCTTATCATTATCAGATGGGATATGGAAGGAGATTGAGATTTAAGGATAAACAGCTTCTTCCCAAGACTGTCGACAGATAAAGTATTTTCAAATGTTATTAAATTTATTTGCAACAGACAGAAGGCAAAACAATTTGTATTTTTTCTAATTAACCTAGATGTTATTTGTTCCATTTAATCATATTCAAGTCCCAAATCGAGTCCAATCGAAATGTATATTAGCACACTAACCTAAATTGAAATGTATGCGAATTTCCGTGACACTCATTGCTATGAAAATTGATAAAAGGGCCCCCGTATACTCTTCCTTTTAATCGATTCTAATAAAACGAAACTTTCCACAGTCCTTGGCAACTTTAAACATGATTATGGAAATTCCATTAAAAGTTTAATGGGGGGGCTGCTCTCGGGAAATGTTGGAAAATCACGCACATGCAAAACTCCCACGCGGAGTGCTGAAATCGGAGGAGTCGGAGTTGCTTCGGGTTACGCAGTGGCCACCAGAAATTTGTGGTGAAAGTGCAGTTGCAATGCGTTCCAGTTCGGAGCGTGGTGCGTCGCGGAAACGGAAACGGGACGTAAACAAATACCGCCGCATCACGCACATCCTGTGCAACAAAAGTGTGGCACCAGTCACACAAATTTAGAAATTAATGCGCCCACGCTTCCAACCAAATTACAGGTGCAGAAAATTGCACAGGAACTAAAAACATTTACTAAATGGGGAAAATGATTTCTGAGTAATAGAACACCTTTTTCAGCGAAAATATAGCCTTTAATGATTTTACCATTGGCTTGTAGGCAGAACTAGTTGCGAATTTTGAGAACACATAGAACTTTAAAGCTGTGACTGCCCAGATTTGGCAAGGAAATACCAAAGAAACTTGGTATTTAGCTTACAAGCTTTATTGGTCACACTATAAAAGCGTTCTATGGACAACAACAATGTTCTAAAAATCCGATGCATTAATTAAACTGTTAAGATTTATAAGAAATCGAAAAGAGCAAAGATAGAACAATCAAAGTTTGATAATATCAATCAAGTTGTAATATGTTTTATTAGTACAACATATGGGAAGTGTATTTGTGTTTCGTCGCCATGATTGTCAGAGCTTGAAGAAAATGCTAATGCGCTTGCGTAGCAACAAGGTTAATCAGAAGGTCACTCATTCACTCGGCGTCGGCTGTGACACTGATTGCAATGTATTTTCGGTTGTTCATAATCACGATTTCCATCAGTGGAGGCGTGATTATTGGATGCACATTGGCATTTGCGGCTGTGGAAGTCGTGGGCAATTCTTCAACCACATCGTTCTGCAAAATCTCCTCGTGGACTTTCTCCGATGATTTGTTCTCCTCCTTTTGGGCTTCATTTACTTCGTCCTGATGTTCCAGGGGTTTATCAAGTTCGATTTGGACTTGATTTTCCTCGTTTTGTGGATTGTCCAAAGGTTGCTCCGGCACATCGTTCTGCCCGTTGTTGTCAACCTTCTTCTGAGCTTTGTCTTCTTGTTGGACACTGCTTGGATTTGCATTTTTTAAATGTTTCTTGGCCTTAAAACATGCCTATGAATAGCAGACCTTGAGGAAATGTGTCTAATTTGTTTTTATACATAATTGCCACTTACTGGACACACGTAGATATTCTTTCGAGTTGCTCGATCCCTGATGACTTTGCGGGTCCTCTCTTCGCAACACGAACATAGATTAAATGGAGCCATTGGAAGAGAGATTTCACCTTTATTTGATTTTTTTCACTTGTCAGGCCGGTCGTCTCAAAAGTCAAGTCCTTAATGATTTTACAATTCCATCGCACACACAAAAAAGGAAAACATATGCTTATTATTACTCAGGTATTTTTTTAACTATAAAAAATGGGCATACCAATTTAAGCAGAGTTGTCGCTTTTTTAAAATTATGAAAAATGTTATGAAAATTTATTTCTTAGTTCATTTCCTTTTTTTTAATATACAAATGTTTTCGGATAGGGAAAATATAGAGCCTTTAACAGATTTAATTTAACTTGACCTCGAGTCATTCAAACACATAACAGGAACTAATCTAAAACGTTGTTTCTTTTAAAATAATTTCTTGCGGAACAAGAAGAATAATTCCTTATAAAATTTAAGCCCTTCTGTTATTACATGTCAACTTTATTTGATGACTTTTTCCCTGCTCGCCCACGCATTCATTTGAATATTCATGTGGCTTTTGAAGGCAATTAAAGGTAAATCTAGCTCTTTTTGTAGTTTATTAGCTTTTTTTTAAAGATATGCATAGCTTTTTAAAAAATATTACAGAAATGTTAGCTTTTCTCTCATATCTAGCCACATTTGGCAAGTTTACATGGCATGTTTTCATGTGAACGTATTGTTTTTGACCACTAATTTGGAACGGTATTACTTATTCATATAAAAAATATGCATTTTTGTTGAAATAATGGGTTTTATGTGAAAACCAAGGTGGCCATATCCATATCCCAACACCCATTTTATATTTTTCTATCTGTAGAGGCTGTGGGCACTAAAAACTTAAATGAAGCAAAGCCGAAGAGCTATCCAGGAATGCACTCGACTTCCATTAGCATTCCCTGCCAAATTGCTCAACTTTTTAAGTGCTTTGATTTGCATTGTGAGTGGGCCAGTGGGGCGCAGTGGGTGGTGGCTGGGTGGGTGGGTGTTGGGTCCCATTAAACTGGCTTTGGGCAACTGGCTTGGCAACAGCGCCCAGTCAGTCTCTCCATCTTGATCCGTGTTTGCATCTGCATTTGCAGCCGAAACTGAAGCAGAAACTGTAACTGAAACCGAAACCAATGTGTAAAGCTGTGCAAACGACCTTTGATGTGGGGCTCTGGCTCTGGCTCTGGCTTGTCGCTGGTTTAGTCTCGACTCGTATTCGCATTAACGCCATTAGGCCAATTTGGCACTTTGCCCTGGCCCCGAAAGGCGCACGGAGAACTTTCACAAACAAAGGTAACAAACGGCGGCACGATGCAGCCATAGCTTTTCCCAATCCCAGCTTCCTCTGCCCTTCCGTTCCGCTCCACGCCACTCACATGCCAATGCACGTGTAAATAAAAGTCAAGTGAGAAAAACAAATAAATTAGGAGCGCATCCTCTGCTCGGTTGGCAGCGGGCATTTCTCTTCGTTATTGCGCGAATGCCTTTAATTACGACACCAGGCGGCGAGCGTAGCAACTGGGTACCAAGTCCAAAGTCCTGCCTGCTCCTGCTCCTGCTCCTGCTCCTGCTCCTGCTTCTGCTTCTGCTCCTGCTTCTGCTCCCTGCTCCAGTTTCCATTCTCCATTTTCCGGCTGGCGCAGCATGCTCAATTTATGTTTATTTGAGAGCTGTTGCACTTGACTAATGTCCCTCGCCTGGCCTCTCATCCCGCCACTTAGCATCCAGCCGGGTAGGAATCCCCTTCAGTTCCGTTACACTCCCTTTTCACCACTGACCGCTGTTCGACACAGGATCAACATCCTTTTCGGCCAGACGCTAAGCAGACGCGGCTCTTCAAAATGACAGAAGCTTAAAATATACTAAATATATAAAATGTACATAAAGGAAACATTATTTAAGGGATTTAAACGACAAGAAATGATTGATTTTTCTTAGAAATGTATAAGTTAATTATTTTTAGGTAAGGTTAAAGGGTTAAAAGCTTCCACAATTTAAGGCTTTTAAATAAATATATATTAAATCAACTACTATTCACATTACCTTTATAAATAAAACAATTAATTAATTTATATATATTTTGTTATAAAAAAAGTACTAAAATATTATTAGTCTCTTTTCCTTTAAATCTCTTCTTCTCATTTCCCAGAATAAATCAAATCAATCTGCATAGAAATCGATCCATCGATCCAACGCCCAAGTGGATCCATTGCCGGCGGTGCTCCAGAATAAATTTGATTGTAATTGATGGCGCATTTGATTTATTAGTTTTCTCATTAAACAAATTGTTGAACAATGCCTTTTGCTCGACAAAGAACAATACAATCTGCCCGACACACGCACGCACACATGCCGGGGCTCAGTACTTGCGCTTATTTATGTAGATTGATGGTCATTCGTGTAAACACATCCATTGACGTAAATTTGAATAAACATTTTCATTAGCAAAATGTCCATGAGCCCCCGGAGACAGTCAGAGCTTGATTTCTGATGGCCAATGTCCGATGTCCGCTGGTCAGCTGCTATATGTAGCTATATAGCTATCCTGGTCTGGCCCCGGTAATGATGACCTGGCCATCAAATTTGTACAATTGGTTTTGACTCGGCCAGCAGCGCGCCGGCTGCGTCGAAATGTTTGGGCCTCTGGTTGTTGGGTAATTTATGATATCGGACCAAAAGTGCCAATTACAGAGCACCGGATACTGGATACCGGATTCAATCCTTTCGAAGATTCCCTGGCCAGCACTTGACCGATGGCCGAGCTGGTAATTGGCTATTAACACTAGATAATTATCTGGTGGCATTGCGAATGTTTAATTAGGAATCGCCTATTAAAAGAAATTCAACACAACTAGAATTTATTTAAAATGGCCTTGTATTTGTTTAATTTTATTAAATGAAGATTGCAGGTTGCTTATTATTTTAATTTATATTTTTTAACTGAGAAGCCTTTTAGAATTATTAATAAATCAATTATTTTATTATTATACATAATTTTCTGAAATCATTTGCAAAATACATCATCGCATTGTATTTTAAAATAATTCATTTCTGTTCAGAGAAAAATAAGGATTTCTGGGAAATGCAAACTGGAAATAAAATGAATAAATAATAAACTAGGCATTAATAATAACTGCAATTAGAATGTGTTAGTCTAAATTATTATTTATTGTCTTTAACAATGTATAATGTGTGTAATCCATCACAATTTATTTTAGATACATTTTAAAATGGTGGCAATAAATTACTAAAAATATCGTTTGTATAAATCTAATGCATCTTTATCAATTTTTTTGTAAAATCTATTTTACACCTGGGCACCTATTTCTCTGGCAGTTTGTTGTTGTTAAGGTCCGAGTTGGCAGCCGGATCCATGTTGATACCTTCAAGGAGGTCTATTTGGTGCTGGAACATTAGGTAATCCGAGTCGACGATTTCCGGCACATTCCAGTAGTCATCCTCCTTAACGGGGCCTGGCGGCTGGTTGTGGATCTTCTGGATGAGAATGCTGTCCAGGAACTGGTTGCGCAGCTTCTGGAAGAGGTCGAATTTCTGGCTGCGCTTGCTCCTAACCTTCGCGATGGCTTGCCTGAAGGTTGGATCCATCGACTGGGCATCCTGGTTGCCCCTGGCCATGTTGACGGTGGCTGCCATCACGTGATAGGCGCTGATACGTCCCAGCTGCTCTCTGTTGGCCCAAATGGAGGTGCAGCGGCCACACAGTCCGGTCACAAAGTTGGTCACCAGATTGGGACACATCTCGCACTTGGCCACCTGCAGGAGGGGATTACGTTTCAGTTTGTTCATTGCGCTAATTATTTTTTCTGGGAGAGCAGCAATTAAGAAGTGTGACAGGGCTGGTGATGGATAAAAAAAGTGTTTAGTCATCAGGGCCGCCGACTAAAGGGTCTAAACTCTTTATAGGGTTGTCATTAATTCCATCAGACCAAACTCTGTTGCATAATCGATACTATCGTAGTTTACCTTAATTCTGAACCTTAATAGGGTTCTCATTATTTCAATCGGAGACAACTCTGTAGCTTTAATTTAAGAAAATAATTCTGAAATTCAAATTTAATTACGATTTAAAGGGTATGTAATATAAACCCTCTCTTTTTTAAGAATCACATTTGTATTATGTCGATTTGCTAGTTGATTTTAAAAAGAACATGACTTATTTTACTAACAAAAACCAAGATTAGTGAGGTGCAAACTACATGCATATAATTTAATCCTCATCAGCCCGAAATCTTGAGCTAAATAATCCGCAGCAAATTCGTCTTCCGACGATGCTCTCTTTTCAGCCCAGAACGGCGGAATTCGTTTAATTTCTTAAATTGAAATTATGGTAATTTCCTGCAGTCATGCAAGCCCTTTCATACTCGTTCGTGTTTTGGCCGGAACCGATGACGAGCAGCAGAAGTTGGTGGGGGCTTTGGGGGCTGTTCGCTAACCGAAAGTCAAGTTCATAAATTTCGAGGCCCAAGGCCCGGGGAGGAGCGAAGCACCTGTCCAGGCTGGGCGGCCGCAGTCACCGCTGCAGCGGCACGCTTCCCATCCAGAACCAATCCCAGGCGAAGCCAAACCAATCCAAACCGAAGGTTAGCACGGCTAATCGATAGCTCTCCATGGCGATGGCCGGGGTGTTGATTTATGGCATTCCTGACGCACCGAAACTTGCTCCGGGAGCCGACAAAAGTGACACATTAATGTGTTCGATTGAAGTGCCTACTACCTCTGCACTCCTCGGTGCTCGGTGCCGGGTCCTCAATACTCAATCCTCAATCCTCATCTCTCTTCCCTCAATCCTCGCCAGCACAGACACAGAGGGAAACAAAAAGCGCCCAGGGCGCACTGGCAGCTTGTTAAGCTCGTTGTTCTCTCAATTGCTGCTCCAAGTGGAGCATTTCATTTGGACACCACCCTCAGTCCCCCAATCATGGCCCCTGCACAGCTTCATCAACTCATCAATCGCTTGAAAATCGGCAGTGATGGGAAAGGTACATACATACTTTTGGAAAAAATAAAAGGAATGTCCTCATAAAAGGTTAGTAGAAGTGACTAATTAATTTATTACTATTTTATTTGTTTCTTTCAAGCTAAATATAACCCATTATTTATTGCAAAAGATTCAAGGCTTCAGGATTTTGTGGTAAAGGGTACTCCAAGTTCTCCAGATATAACCAAGTACATTACATCACTGGGCCACCTCTTACCTGTTGAGAGAGAGAGCGCTGTGATGCCCGAGGTCCTGCGTTCTTGTTGCGATTTGTGCTCGCAACTTTGCGGCAGGATTTTGTGGACGAGCATCCGGTAGGAGAGGACACACTTCCTGTCCCCCGACTAATCGATGCAGGATCAACTGGGGCTTACGGTTATGACATCGTTTCCCTCTCCTTCTTGGCACTAACCACACTTATCCACTCTTGGGGTATATTCCCGCACAGAGGGCGACCGCAAAGTCGGTCTAACTCAGTTTTTGGCTTGTGAGAGGGCAAACACAACTTGGATCCCAGCTCCGTAGAAACCACGCAATTTCTTTTCGACGTACACCCAAGCGAAACGCACAAAAAGCGGAGGAAATCGGCGGAATAGCGACAGGGGGCTGTGGCATGTAGATTGTGTTTGCCAATGCTGCAGCTCAAGTGTAAACATCATCTGGTGGCAAGGATGTAGGGAAGGAAGAGCTCCCCCCAACACAGAGGAGAAAAGCTACAGGCAGAGAAATAGGCAATGCGACACTCTTGTCTGAGTTGGAGATATCGCATTTCAATAGGAATATATCTTCTTTAATTTAAACGTTTCCAGGATTCGGAAAATGGATAGGGGAGAAAACACATAGGTTTTATTTTCGGCATATCTATTTAATATAAATTTTAATTGGATTTTATTTAAATTAAATAGTCAAACTGAAGGATTCGAGTCTAAATGAGCGGTGAAAACGCCGCATTAAATATCGTATATTGGAAATATTGAATTATTGAAATTAATCGTTAAAATATCGATATTACCAAAGAAATATCTGAAATAAGTTATCAAATTTTATTGTCTTTTTTATCGCTTTATTGCCTCGGCGTGAAATTTGAAAACAGTCTGAATATATCGCTATTTTCAGCAATCCCTGGATTAAAGCACAAAAGGGCCACATTTACCGCAGGCTTGCACTATAATTCCCAATAGGGTCTAGCTTTAAATTGTTGGTTAGCTTGTCGTAAATTTCTTTTCAGTGTACTCCATATTCTTTGTCCCCAACTCCCCTGTGCCGCGACTGTGCATGTGTGTGCCTCAATGCGTTGGCTTCTGGTGCCTCCATCATCAACGCTGGATGCCTTTGATTTAATTTCACTTCATTTCATTTTGTTGTCGGCGGTGGAGTGCTCGCGACTGCGTCGATACACAAGAGGGGCTGGCCCAGAGCCACCCACTGAATTAAGCCCGGAATCACCCACCGAGCCACCCACTGAACCACCCGCCGCATCGCACCTCGAGATGGTTCCAGCCCCCCGTGAAACTCAAATCACTCTGCATTCGGGGAAAGCCAACGGCCTGGAATGACGGACGATGGCTTGCGATAACTTCTGGTGGTTTGGGTAAAAATGCTGGGGATTTGTGTAATTTACTTCATCGAATATTTCTGCTGGAAACTGGCAAAGGTTATAGGTATATAAATACATATATATAGTGGCCATTTGCCTGCCTAGGTTTACTTACTGGGCCATTCCCCAAATACTTTTGTAAATAAAAGGCCAGTGGAGTGCATTTGTTTTGTTATGTTCTTTTTAATTTCCTTCAATAATATGTATGTCTCATTTATTATTCAATATGCGTTCTAGTTCTATTATTTTCCATTATTTCTCTCATCATTATATATGTATAAATTAATGTCCATTGTTCAATGCGTGTGTGGTGTGGTGTGGTTTTGGTGTGGTGTGTCCTTGTTAAATGCGGGACATGCTTTCAAGTTGATCGAATTTGTAAAACGAATTTTTCCTCCTTGCACTGACAAAGCCAATTTGCGTGGTGTATAAAAAAACATTGTGCAATTCTCAAATTTCAATTTTTTTCCCTTTATGTAACAACAATGATAATAATAACAATAATAGTAAGAATTACGCGAATGTTTATTGCATTATTTACGGTTTTTCGGTTTTACGGTATAACAACAAAACCAATTAACGAGCCTGGGGGTGGCGAGGTTTGTGTAAAAATGGAGTAATTTCCACGGCGTCTCCTCACAATTTTCCTATTTGATTCGCTTATTATAGTACTTGGGTTGCTCTCCTCTCTGCTGTATCTTAAAAAATGTATTAAAATTAGCTTAACTATCAAAATTATATGCACTTTGTTGTAGCTTCTTCATTTGTTTCTATTTTTTTTATCTCGATCTCCAGTCAGCTTATGTACACTCTTGTATTATCTGGGTTCGTTTTGTTAGTTATTATTTTGTTTTGGTTTTCTGGTTGCTTGCCGTGCCTTAACTATGAACAGTTTGATATTACAAATATAATGCAATTATCCTTGATGCCATCGGTAGCTATATCCCTCTGTACTTAAGTTTAGTGAGTGGCATTTACATGTATCTACATGAATATCAAAAAACTATGCAGGTTCCTCTAATTCCAACAATGTTCTGCAGCTTATACAAATAAATGTTAACATTCAATATCCCCTAACCTCGTCCTCGTCCTCGTCCTCGTCATCCTCCAAAGCCTCTGTATCTCAATGTGGAACAGAATAAGCGGTTTAGTTACAAAATTGGGCGCAGCATATACTGTGACTTGTGCCGGTGGTGTTGATGGAATGATTTAAAATTTCAATTGAAGCGACATAATGCCGCATCAAATTGTTTTTTTTTTTAGAAATCAAATATTGTCAAGCACGAAGGTGTACGTGGTGTGTGTGTGTATGTGTTTGATCAGCCTCGGGTATAAATAATATTAAGAATAATCACTAAGAGGGTGTCATGATTATGTGATCTAACTACACTACGGGTGCTGCTGCTGGTTGATTGATTGATTGATTGATGATTGAATCAAGACTGAGAAGTTCAATTGCTTTTCATAATTTTTTGTTGTCAACAACAACAATACTCAAATATCGTATTCCTTTAAATATCATTCAAATGATCACAGTCACAAAAAACGTTCATTATTGAATTAACTTTTAAACATTTCAACTTTTTCTACACTTTGACCCATTCACAAGGTTTTGAAGTGTAAAATATAAGGAAGGATACCTGTAACACAAGTAAATCTAAATTTAAAATAACATTTGACCAAATCTTCTCATCTTGGGGCACTTTGTGAAGGGCATACCGACATCGTCTAAGACGAAGCTCCTCATCCTCCTCCTCATCCTCATCCTCCTAGTTTTCTCTACAAACGAAACGAAAAGCGTTTGATGGCGGATCGTATGTGTGGTGTGGTGGTGGGCGGTTTCTATATAAAATGAGGCATGGCGTGTCTTCTACTTCTTCTGTGTGGAGCGATTAACCGAAGCGTAAAATGTTTTGCCGCTGGCCGAATTTCCATTTGAATTGAATTTCAAATTGCATTTTCTTATTTTCATGTTTGCCGTTTGCTGTTTGCTGTTTGCTGTTTGCTGTTTGCTGTTTATGGTAACTATGACACTTTGTTGCATTTGTAGTTCTCGGTTGCTTTCGCCATCCTCGTGAATAGCTGAACATTTGGTTGTATTTAATTACTAATGCATTACAAACTTATTCATTACCTAATGCAAAATTGTACACTTAACGTTAATGTTTTTTTTTCTGGTTTCTCATTGTTTTCCCCATTTGTTTGTTTTCAGCAGTACAAAAATTATTCATTGCATTTTCCGTTTTTAGTTTTTTGTTTTTTGTTTTTAGTTATTAGTTTTGTTTTTCGTTTCGTTTTGCTCTTTGTTTTATATCCATAATGATTTCTCCGTTTCAACTAAATGTACACATTGCCAAATTTGCATATTATATATAATTCGCACAGAGATACAAACATACATATAATATGCCGTTCCATTAGCTTAGGACTAGATTTCATTTATGTTTCATTACCACCACCTGCGTTGCTTTCGTCGTCTCGGTTTAAAAATCATTTACGCTAAAAAGTAACTAAATTTAATCAATCTTAGGAATTATTCAGTTGGATCAATTATTAATTTATGTGTGTGTGTGTGTGTGTGTGTGTGTGTCTGTGTTCGTTTTGTGTCTCGTTCATCCGATTCACATCTGTTTTGCTCTGCTAGTCTATAGCCTGACTATAGCCTCTGATAGTGTCGGGCGAGCCACGAGCTCGAGTCCTTTGGCCGCTCCGCTCCGCTATCTGCGCTATCTCCCTTCGAATTTCGATTGGGTTGACACTATGTTGGAAGAACAAATAGATTATCCTTAGCTAGTTCCGCAGGACTGGGTATCAGGTTCTGCTAGAAGTCGCTACTCGTCGAGGGATTCCCTAAATTGCTCTCCACAGTGTCGTCCTTGTGTCAGAGGGGCGGCTTGTAGACTTCAATAGCAGGCGTGAGCATATCCACTCGCGTTGATATCGAAGTATCGCTGCAAAGATATAAAAACATATATACAAATTAATATGTATAATAATATATTCCTAATCAATGAATAAAAAATATGCTTGAAAAGGGACAGAAGTACTAAAACAACTAACATATTTATAATTATAAGAACTAAGCTTATAAAGCCTAAAATATAACGCCAAGCTAAGGGTTCAATTATACATATTTTCTAAAGATACTAGTTTTGAAACCCAAGTTAATATGAGATTTATCATACAGATATATGAGTTTTTTACATTTTAAGTTGTTGTTAACAATACATTGACCTCTCATTACGTACTTTTACATATTCCCCACTTTGATTGATCGAAACCCCATCAATAAGACTGTCAACTGAAAAAACTTTAAAGCATTCCTACATAAAGATAGTGATTAAAGTTCCTTGCAGTTTCATTTCCTAGCATAAAAACTTTTAAAGACACGTCCGGAGAGGGAAAATGTATTCGAAATAAACCCGGTGCATTGGGAAACTGAAAAGACGAGAATGGGAAAGCTAGCTGGCAGAAAGGAAAGCTAAAAACTTTATCGCAACGAGTGCAGGCATACAGCTGCTGCTCCCTGGAACATGTTGAGCTCAGCAAACAACAAAAGTTAGCTTTCTAATTCCAATTTTGGCATCAGTCAACAGTGTTTTCTTTAATTGGAATGTATTTTTTGTTATTTATAAAAGGAAAATCAACATATGTAGATTCCAAATGCATTGCAATACCTTTTTATAAATAAGGCTTGCTGTAATTACTTGAAATTAAGACAAATCTATCTCGTTGCAGTGAGAATTTCAAGCTTGTTATGCAACGCAACAGCTGTACTTAATTTGATTTTCCATTCACCAGGTTTTCCCCTGTTTATTTGTATGCACCTGACACTCGCAGTGCGTTTTCCTCAGTGGCAGAGAGCTGCTCCTGCCGAGTCCTGATTTCATTTATTCGGTTCAATTGTTACATTTATTTATTATACACACCGCCATGTATATATGTATATATTTTCCCTTTACCATTGTCCAACCAAAGAGCTCCAAGACCCGAGACCCGCGATCCCGCGACCCATGACCTAGGACCAACACCGCCAACTACTTTCGTCGTCTTCTTCTGGATTTTTCCTTATTTTTCCACGCTTTTCCCCCCAGCAACGTTGGCTTCTGGTCGTTCGGCTTCTTTTATCATGGGGGCACCCACTGAATTGAAGCTCTCCTTTGTTTGCTTGTTGCGGATTCGGTTTCGCATTGTAAATGAAATGGAATTAAATGAAATGTGAAATTTATTGTATTTAGGGGATTTCCATGCGACAAGCGCGCTGCGGAAACGGATGTGGATGGTGTGGAGACTGGTGGATGGTGGCTGAATAAAGCGAAACAATGCGAAACAATCGCATTTTCGCTTACTATTTCAAATGTAATTTATACGCGTACTTATGGCCCCCACTGTGCCCGCTTTATTGGCACTCTACTTTAGTTTTATTTGTGTTTGCTCTCTGCTCCTGTCTCCACCATCCAGCTGGCTGCACTTCCATCCCATCATATCGGGTTAAATGCGAATCTCATTACTCCAAACGGAAGTGGTATCTCCCGTCCAAGGTAAGCAGTGCCCTTGCCTTTTAGTAAATTCCCCAGCTTACACAGACTTTAATTTTGGCTCACACACACCACACCACACCACAACACACAGTTCTGGCCGGCCACTTCATAGAAAGTTGCAAATAGTTGCTGCTGCAAGTTCGAGTCGGGAGCAAAAATAAACGAAACAAAACAAAACAAGCAAAGGCTAAAAGATATTATGGAAACTTTCGAGTGTTGGCAACTCCTCGAAATGCGCTTAAGTGAAATAATTAAAAGGAGAAGCATAAAAAATGCCAAGCCAAAAATAAAACATATTGGAGAGATTAAAAATCATTTTCCCCTGGCTCCGGCGAAGGAAGCTGTGCAAGGCTTAAGGCAAAAAATAGTTGGCTTAAGCAAAGCTCATATTTTTGGTCAGAGATTTTAATAAATAACTGAGTGGATTGAGAGAGAATCTACAGAGGGAGTATTTAAAATATTCTCTTCACTTCTTTTAACATTAAATGAAATCCCTTTAACCGAATATTTAACACAATATTACAGTTTATTTATCTTGATACAGATTATATTTAATATACTTTCCACAAAGAACACTGTTCAACAATATTATATTACATTTACAAAGCTTTAATTGGTCAAACATTTAATTATCACCGTTTTTATTAATTCCTTAAACTCTTTTCAATATTATTTTACATTTACAAAGCTTTAATTGATCAAACATTTAATTATCACCGTTTGTATTAATTCCTTAAACTCTTTTCATCATAGTTCCTGCAACATCACACTCGGAAATGATTAAATTAAATTCCCAACTCACAATGGTTTCTGGGACTAAACTTAATTGAATTGCTGCACATCCTGCAACAGGACATCACTTAAACCCTCTTTTAAAGTGCGAAAGCTGGCGAGTACTTCAAGTTTTTCGGGTGAGACAGATGCCATCTGCTGTTGACCATTCATCAGCATCAATAAGGGAGCGGATGCAGCGGCATTAGGGTAACATCAACTCGAAAGACGGGAGGATGCGGCACTCTGAGAGTGCGGAAAATAGTTGGCAAGCTGTGGAAACTCTGTTCCAATTAAAAATGCAACAAATTCAAGCACAAATTGCTGCCATGGTCACATGGAGCCACAGCAACAGCAACAGCAACAGGCACAGCTGCAATGGCAACTTGCAACTGCAATTGAAAATATAAAGGATGCCAATGCAATTAAAAAGCTTTTTCAATTGCATTTAACATGAAATTAGTTTCAAGAGCCATAAAAACCATGAAAAGCTGGGAAAAGTGCCTGCGGTTATCTCTGTCGGTTTGCTTTGTGTCACTTTGTTGCAATGTTTTACTCTCACGTGTGTGAGCTTGAACTTTTCCATTGAATTCATGATTGAAATCGATTGTTAATACAAGTTATAGTTCCCAACATAATATTTGAACTGTTTAAATCAATTGCAGAAAGTATTTCCCAAAAGGGAGTCTCTGTGTTTGAACTATATTCCTGAGAAACTTTCCGCTGGATAACTATGGGATTTCCGCTTGTCAGCAAACGAAACTTAACGACATCGTAAAAGTTTCAACTGGGCCAGGAACTCATCTCGAACAATAACCCAAAGCTAAAGTGGTTGTCAGGTAGGTAGGTAGGTAGGAACTCCAGCCAGACGACATGGCCAGCACAGCTTTATGCAATTAACTCCCGCCCCCTGGACTCGGGACGACTCACCAGGAGCAGCCGCCCTCGGGGTCAGAGGAAGCTTATTATAAACGACAACAAGCAATGTAAATGCCAACTGGCAGTGAGAAATGGCCAAAGGCGGCACTCAGCCAGGACCAAGGGCCGTCATCCGTGCGGAGGAAGCGAAACCAGGTCAAACAGGTAAGTGTGTGTGGTGGTGGCGACTCCAGGGGAGGAGGAGGAGATTGGTGTACTGCAAAACTTCCCAATGTATTTAATTTGAAAATGCGACACTGACACTGCGGCGTGCTGAATGCTTGGTGTAAATTAAATTACACGCGCCACGCCACGCCACGCCACGCGTCTCCTCCAGCCTGGCTGGGGGATAGGCCGGCCAACCCGAAACACGGTACATTAAATTTTCATTTGGCCAAAAGTCGCACACAAACTTTGGTAACAAGTCGCAGGCAGGCAGTCGCTGCAAGGACAGTATCCTGGGGCGTGTGAAAACAACAGAGCTACAGATACAAGTGATACAAAAACAGAGATACACAGATACAGATACAGAGCGACGGATTTCCAAGGGGTGTGAAAGAGCTGCCCGGCTTAGGGGTCAGAGTGCTGCGGGCTTGGGGCTTATGGCAGCCAAAAATCCAACTAAAACATCAACAGCAGGCCCGGCCGGCACCTGGGCCAGAGCCAGGATCGCCCCTGCCCAGCCCCGACCGGCTCCTATCCCCCAAATCCGCATCCTGCAGGCGAGAAGTAAACACAAGCGCCAACACCAAAAACTCTGGTCCCCAACAAACACCCACACAAAAGTGACAAGTTGCGAGGGGGGATGGGAATGCGGGAGAAACTTAAAATCTCATTAGTTACATTTTTGAGAGGACACGAGCTTTGGCTGTCAGCTCACAACACCCACAACTTCAAGTTTTTGGCGCCTTAGTGAAGTCTGGGGAAACCATTTCGGGTTTCACTTGGCCAAACCAGGCCAACCTGACCGACCGCCGCCTTTCATTCGTCTCTGATAGTTTAAGCCGATAAAATCAAAATCTTTCAATGAGCGAAAAACTTTGCCTAGCTAAAACTAAAATTGGCCCAGGCATTCAAGCTTTCAAAGAGCATATTTCAAATTATAAGTATTATCGATAATTGAAAATCTTTTTACGACTGGCAGACTCCACTTACACATTGGTTTCTGATAGTTTAAGCAGCTAAAATTGAGCTGGAAATGTGTGATTCGTTATGGAAAAGGTTTACAGATTAAATTCGGATGTCTAAATTGTTTTGAAGACCACGTAACCTCTAGAGTTTATACACTTTATTTTTCAAGAGTAAACAAAATTAAATAGGGCTACAGCTTTTATCTTAAAAAAGCTCAGCAAATGAACAAACACTAAATATGTAATAAAACAAGAAAAATAAGGTATCTTTGTAGCATCGGAAATGCCTCCTTTACTACGTTGCAAACTTCTGACTGAAATTGTAGTACCCTGCAAGGGTATAATTAGATTTCCAAAGCTAAATAGCTGATATTTGACCACCTAAAACAAAGTCTAATTAAATTTCCAACATTGTGAATATTTACAATAGTTTTCAACACTAAATATATTATTTGATTATTAAAAATCGTTAATTAATTATGTTTAATATGGTGGAAAACGTAATAAATCTCCTTGCCATCAAAAAATTCCCTTAAAACCATCTTAAACAAAATCAAATAAAATTTCCAAAACTATATTTACAATAACTTTCAACACTAAAAAGCTTATTTGATTTTTTTGAAAATTTCTCATCTTTAAAGTGGTGGAAAACGTAATAAATCTCTTTGCCATCAAATAATTCTAAAACCATCTTAAAGAAAACCAAATCAAATTTCCAACACTACGAGAATATTTACAATAGCTTTCAACACTAAATTGCTCATTTGATTATTGGAAATCGTTAATTGATCATCTTTAAAGTGGTGGAAAACGTAATAAATCCCTTTGCCATTAATAAATTCCCTTACAAAGAAAATAAAAACAGTGTCTTTCATATCTCTGTAGGAAATTAATGAATCTATCATTTCATATACCTATGAATATTGAGTTAAAAATAATATTTTTTTTGTGTGCGACAATGGTTAAAAAGCCTTGCCGAAGGCGCCTATATTTGAGAGCTGAAAAAGTGCATTGAAAAACATTTGCGTACATATTTAAATTTTTGAACAGCTCCCACAATATGCCCGAGCACGTTTCTACGTCCGTTTGTATGCACGGGACTTTGACGAACCCCAAAATGGAGGCGGCAGAAGCGCTTGGCCACTCCCCATGGCTTGGCTGGCTACACACACTAGCTTGTACATATATTTCGGTAGGTGCTGTCTTCCTGGCCATATGGCAACACTTTAAATGCAAATGAAAGCGCTCAGAGCTCAGAGCTCAGAGCTCCTTGCTCGGCGCACGGCGGCGCTTGTCCTCGGCGTCTGCGTTGACGGCGATGGCGATGTGGTGCGTCGAGGTCGAGTTACAATTTGAGAAGTGCTCAGGCGCCCCTCGTCGCGGGCTGGAAATTTGCATAAAGCTCCGAAACTAGTAGAATGAATATTCTGGGTAGGTCGCTCGGTCGGTTGGTCGTTTGGTCGTTTGGTCGTTTGGTTGGCCGGGCCTTTTCCTTGCGGTGCTGGCACGTGACTGGCTCATGGACGGCCAAAGTTTTTTGTGTGTCAAGGCGCTGCAGTTGCAGATACACTCGGCTCGGGCACGGATACTTGTTGAGCCTCTGTCCTTGTCGTCCTGCCAGATACACACACACACTCACACCTTGAACACCTCCTGTAGGTCATCACTGGTGCTGCTGCTGCTGGCTGACATTTCAAATCAATGCCCCAATGGCCCCCCTCAGGCAGGCAAGTCAAACAAAAGTTTGGAAGGGGGAGGGCTGAATTTTTGAGGCATTTGTCGTGGGGCCAAAACAATCGGGGCGGACTCCGGAAAAGTGCCAGCTAACTTTTGTTTTGTCATTTGCGTGGGCGGGGCCCCATTCAATTGCCAACTTGCATTGGAAACTCGCAACAACGGAAACTCAAACAAGGACTGCCACTCGGAACTTAAGCGGGGGGCGTAGCCCATTGATATTAAGTAGCCCTTGGCCGATGGCGCACAAGGACAATTCATCATCTGTCGTATGCTGCAAACTTTGGCAAATGTAGTGAAAAGTTTCTGCACTTTTCCCCCTGGTCATCGAAGACCAATACCAAGACGAAGACGAAGACGAAGATGTTGATGTTGCCGCCTGGTGGCCATTAATCAAACCCGGCCAGTCAGCCAGCCAGCCAGCCAGCTACGTGATGTCTAGCCCACTGGCCATAAATAAACCCATCCCGGCCATACACTGTCATTCTGCCATTTCAAATAACACAAAAAATCCAAGCTGGCCAAAAAGGATTTATGCAAATAAATAACACGTTCTGGCCTGGCAATTGCCGGGCTTAAAATGCAATCGATGCGTCGGAAAAACCTGGAAACCCAGAAATTTAGTTTCCGTTGATTAATTTCCGTTCACAGCTCAATCATCGGGTCTCTCGGTCTCTCGCCATTTTTCGCATATTTCTTCCGTTTTAATATCGTTGCCACTTGACAGCTGAAAATCGAAATGGATGGAAAGGCCAACGGGTTGAGTGGCGGACAGGCGGACGGGCGGGCGGCTATCATGGAGTCCTGAATTTAATTTTGGGCCTGGCTTCGTTAAAAGGTCGGTCAAAATGATTTATTTGCCTTGGCCGCATTGATTTCGAGTTCCATTTCGATTTCTGGTTTTCGTCAGTCGGTTTCTGGTGTCTGCTGTCTGGTGTCGCCGCCGCCTCCCCTCACCACTGGATTAATGAAATCATTTCGCGACACACACCCACACACACACTCTGAGTCCTCGTCCTCTTAATTGTTAAATCGAATTCGCTGCTTTGGCTGTGCGCGACAACGCGGCGTATGCGTAATGCGATTATTGAAATGTGTTGATTGGAATCAAGTTTGCATTTTAATTGGATTGCCATTGTTCGGCATAGGCAATGATGACAACAATCGGAGCTCGCAAATGGATTACATATTTTAGTTATCTCAGTGGCAAAGCTCTCTCGCTTAGTGCTTAAAATTAAATCGAAATGCCGCTGGCTGAGCACTACATAAACTGGGGCGTATATATTTGCTCCCATAAATTATATGCACTTCCCCACACACATATCCTTTAAGCCCTCTTTTCGGAGGGGGGCGGAGGGGAGTGCGTGGGTGCAAAGAGCAAATATGAAATATTTCCGAAACGAATGTGCCATAACAGTTGAGTGAATAAAACATTAACAAATATTTATTTTCATAACCGCTGCCGTTGCTCCGGCTCGGCCCCGGGGGTGTCCTTTTATTTTATTATATTTATTTGGCCTCCGTTCTGGCTCGTTTTTTTTGCTGTATTCCTTTTTTTTTTTGGCTTGGCTTGGCTGCCTGCAATAGAGCATGTCCTTGCCGCTGCTGCGATTGAGATTACACCAAGCGGCAAATAAATAAAACAACGAGAGCGGCGCACACACACACACAATCGCTTCCGCCACTCGACCCGGAGTAAGGCCCGGGTCAAAGGGCAAACCAGAGCTGCACCGCAGAGGGTTTTCCCGAAAGTTGCGGGAAATTCCACAGCAGAGCTGCAGTCAAAGCAGCGGCAGCAGTGGCAGCATTCCGTTTTTCCACTTTTCCGCTTTTCCTCCGCACCTAAGCGTGCTAATGCAGCGTTTAAGGCAAAACTCTCGCCACTCGCTTTTATTTCTCTCTCTCTTGTTTTTTTTTTTTTTGTTTTTGACGCGCAAACCACACAACAGAAATGGCAGAACGCCAGAAGGAGCACCTCTCATTTTCCCCAGCCATTTTCCGTGCCATTTTCCCTGCCACAATCCTCGTCATTTCCCCCGCTGCTGGCCACGTAAATTGCGTAAAATCCCCGCAGCTAAAGCTGCGAAGCCAACGCGTACTCCTCACTAATTGCACATTTTTATCTCAATTATTGCGGCTTACTTTGCCGGAGTCTTGGGAGAGAGAGAGAGAATGAGACTATAACGGCTAAAGGAGAAATGGAGAAAAGGGGGAAAAGTAGGTGCAGTTCGGAGAAAGGGCTGCGGAGCTATCCATTAAGGGATTATGTGGAGACTTGGCCATGTTGCACATCCTTTGCACAATTTCAGCGGGTAAGCGCATTTAATTTCCCTTTGATTCCATTCAGCGGGAAACCAACAACTTGGTCAAAAAGTACATGACAAGGTTTCCTCAGAAAATTGTGAGCTTTTCATCATTACTGCGGATGCAGATGAGGTAAACAGTTTCCCAGAGAAACCAGTCTCATTTTGGGTATAAAAGTACATACTTAAACTTTATGTTAACATAAAATCGGATCTATGTACTTTTTACAAGAAGGATGCATTCAGACTTTACGATTGTTAGAAGAGTTTCATTTAACAATTTTAAAATCTTTCAAGGTTTTAAACAAAAGAATTTAAATTAACTCGATGCCTTTTCAACTTCGTTGTTCTTCGAAAGGCTTTATTTTTTCTTTCCTTAAAACAGAAAACTGTCTATTGTGCATCTTGTGCTGTTAAAAGTTTAAACCCAAAAAATAGAGAAATGCGAGGCTTTTCGGGAAACTTGTTGGGGCAACTTTAAACCAATTTCTATTATCAATGCAGACCGGGGCCCCAAAAAGTGTGTGCAAACATTGTGGGCTGTTCTAGGCCAAGTGAAGCGTTGCCAATTACGAGCGGGCGAGTCAACAAACTCAGTCAGCAGTTTGGGCGCCAAAAAGTATGCAAAGCACGAATCGAGGAGCAAGTCTGAGGAAGTCCCACTCCACACTCCACTCTCCATCTCTCTCTCTCTTTTGTCAATGAGCCCAAGTGAGTTACTTGTAATTACCACAAAATTCAATATATACACTCGTAGCTGCGGTTCCTGCCCCTGGCTGCCTAGGATGAATGGGATGTAAGAGCTGGAGGAGCTGGCACAGCTGCTGCCATAGTCAAACATCATTTGGCATAGTCGCAATGCACAGAGAGAAAAGTTTTTAGAACGAAAGGAAACCTAGCACAAGTATTACCAGATTAGAAACCAAAATAAGTGTTGAATTTCATATTAAATTATAATGAAAAGGCTAAAATATACTTGTAATTAATTAATAATAAAGCACAATTATCTTTTAAAATGATTTTTTAAACATGTTTAACATGTTTAACTCAAAAAACCCGAACTAATTCCTGGCCGTGTGGAACATCGTTTTGCCTAACGATCCGACCATCGACTTGCGTCATATTCCTCCAACTTGTCGAAGATGCGACGACCGCACGCACCATCACATCCCAGCCAGAACCCATCCCATTTCAGAGGAGGCCCCCCCGACCACTTGAGGAGTTGGAGGAGGAGGAGGAGCTGTCTCGAAATGGCAGCTGTAAAAAATCACAGCATCAGCATAAAAGTGCTTAAAAGCAGCCGCCGTGTCCTTAGAGCGGGGCATGTTTTTGCTTTTTGCGCTTCACTTTGCACTGAAATTTCCCCGCCTCGATTTTCCATCCCCCCCCCCCACGCCCGTAAAAGTTTCAAGCAGTTTTTCTCCTGCTGATTTCTATCTAACCGAGTTTGCGTTTCGTTTCGCTGCTCTGCTCTTTTGGCATTGTTGCTGGCCAAAACTCATCTCATCAGAGAGTTCGGTTTCTACGCTTTTAATGGAATTATTCGGAAAAATAAATTATGAACCATTTTAATTGGTACGAAACAGATTCCCATTCCCATTTCCATTCCCAATCCCCCGACAGACCTCCTCAGTTCTAGCTCGTTAATGCGGTAACTTAATTCAATTTCGCATCTTAATCCAATCAGCAAATTGAAGAATAATTGGTAGTAAGAAGCAGGGCGGTACACACAGATAATATTACATTTTGCATTTTAATTGGGATTTACTAATTAAAAAGTTTTCCCGGCTTATACTCTTGGTTGCTTTGCCCCAAGGAAAACAATGAGCAGCTCCGGGGCCGGGAATGCTGTGCGGGATGAGCTTACATGGTTAGATTAGGACCTTTGTCAACGGCAAAGGACATTTCACTCTCCTTTTTTGTGGGATTATAATAGATACCTTGACCCACAAGACCTTTAATATTAATTAACAGAGACACTCGGGGGGATTTTATACCTAGAAGTTTCAAAAGTTGCCAAGTTTTAAGACGGATTTTCAATTGTAATTGGTTTAAAATAAGAGGTAAGCCTAAGATATTTCTTACTATATTTTCAAGGCTTATAGACCTGTAACAATAATGATCATAAAGCCATAAGGGTTTTCCCAAGAGGGATTTAGTAAATTAAAAGAAGCTTAAACCCAATTCCAGCTTCGGCACGCATCATTAAATTCGCCTATGCAATTTGCAGGCGATTGACACAATAAAAAAAAAGGGAAGCGAAAACAAAGGAGAGAATATACGAAATAAATCGACAATATTGCGCATAAATGTATTTAAAATTACGCATTGCTCATACGCAGCGTATGGCAATATTTCCGCTTGGCAGCGCCCTTTGTGTGCGTTTGTGTCTCTGTGTGGCGATGGTGGTGGTGGCTCCTGATGTCCTGAACAGGAGTCCTCGGTTCGGTTCGGTTCGGTCACTTGGTATTCCGCTCACGGACACACAGCTGACACGTCGTTGGCCAGCGGCAAAAGGAGCCAGAAGTCAAAGTCAAAGCTGGAGCCGCCACATCCCTATCGCATAGCAACAAGGGACACACACATGTGGAAGCAGCGCACATGCCGTGTGTTTTTGCCAAAACGGAAAGGGGAGAATCGACTCGTATCGTATCGAATCGAATCGAATCGAATAGAATCCACGGCTACGCAGGCCAATTTGCAATAATATTGATTTTTCATTTCCAGTTTGGGCTTTGGTTTTATATTTTCGGTTTCATTGCCAGCAAAAACTAAAGCCAACCGAATGGCCAAAACAAAAAGTTGACTGGCGAACGCTCTAGCACGCTTTTGGCCTGGCCATTTCCAATGCCGTGCAAAAGCCAGCGATGAGCCAACAATAACACACAATCACACTCACACACACACCCATTTGGCACTCACACATTCGAGACACACTCACACACAGTTCACAACCCGCACGGCGATTATAGAACACCCACCCATTGGCATGTCTCGGGGCCAGTTAAATAGTCAAAGGACAACGACGCTGGCGTCGACCAAGGCGACTCTCTTTGCCATTGGCAAGCATAAAGTTTACAGCACTGAATGGTTACGACCTTGAAATACCTTTTTTTTTTATGAATATTGTGTTTTAACAACTCTGCTTCCGCATTCCGCACTTCGAACTTGGAATTTTCGCACCAAATTCGTTTTAAAGTGCAAAAAGGGATGCCTCCGCTTTTATGTTGACTTGTTGGAGTGTTTATGGT
>JAEIIH010020470.1:0-11250 GCA_018904745.1 Drosophila orosa | reverse complement strand
TCTTCTTGAAAATAATTATAAACCATAAAACTTAAAGCCGCAAGATATTGTCAAAGAAATATATATAAAAGCTTGAGCTTTTATTAAGCCAAAACTGCCAGAGCCTCTTCTAGGTGGTGGAAATGGTTCTACCTATTGAAACCTTATTCCCCGCATCATCTCATCCCTTTGAGGATACCGAGCACAACCGAGTTCCTTGCGATACTCGATTTTTCTTTCAGGCATGTTGGGTTATTCATTGGCTGGCATCTCCATTCCTTCATCTCGTCCAACACCCCCGCCGAGTCGGGGCCAAAGTGGAAATGCAAATATTTGCTTGCCTCCGGGAACCCCTTTGCCTTCGTGCCCCGCTCCTCCGGCTGCTGCATTCCGCCCGAGAGGGAGTTGGCCTTTGTAGCTTCAATTATTCAGGCATGTTTACAAGTTGACAGATTGCAGAAGCTGCCGCCGGTTGGTTCTCAAGTGGAGGCACACGCCGGTAAACTGGGGGGTTAACTTGAGCATAAGCCTCATTTCAGGCAAGAAATACACGGGGGGAAAAAGCAAAGGGAATGGCTTTATAAGGAAATTCCTGGTATTTTATATTTTAATCATTAAGAATATACAATTTTTCTTGCAGTTTATTAATTTCCCTCCCCTCCCTGTGCTCTTTTCAGCCCTCTCGTTCACCTTGGAGCCCCAGGATGCCGTGGTGCCCGAGGGCCACTCTGTGCTGCTGCAGTGCTCGGGCAGTGCAACCCTGGGACGCGGATCCAAGGGAAAGGCCAGCCCACCTGCTCCAGTGACTATACGGTGGCGGGGACCCGATGGCCAGGATCTGGTCATTGTGGGTGACACGTTGCGAACGCAGCTGAAGAATGGTTCCCTGTACATCAGCTCTGTGGAGGAGAATCGCGGCTTGACAGGTGCCTATCAGTGCCTGCTGAGTGCCGAGGGCGTGGGCAGTGTGCTCAGTCGTCCGGCCTTGGTGGCCATTGCCCGGCAGCCGGATTTGAATCAGGACTTCCTGGAGACCTATCTGCTGCCCGGACAAACGGCCTACTTCCGCTGCATGGTGGGCGAGTCCAGTTGGCAGGAGGGTGTCAAGCACACGGTGCAGTGGTTCAAGGACGACCTGCCGCTGCCGCTGGACAAGCTACGCATGGTGGTCCTGCCCAATGGAGCGCTGGAAATCGATGAGGTGGGTCCATCGGATCGTGGCTCTTACCAATGCAACGTCACCTCTGGCAGTCTGTCCCGGCTGAGCAGCAAATCCAACTTAAACATCAAGAAGGGCACCGAGCCGGGTGCAGAGAATGCTGTGGCCCCGTCCTTCCTTGTGGGACCTTCGCCTAAAACAGTGCGTGAAGGCGACACTGTCACCCTGGACTGTGTGGCCAATGGAGTGCCCAAACCGCAGATCAAATGGCTGCGCAACGGCGTCGACTTGGATCTCAATGATCTAGACTCGCGCTTCTCCATCATTGGAACGGGCTCGTTGCAAATCTCCAGCGCCGAGGATATTGATTCGGGGAATTACCAGTGCAGGGCTAGCAATACTGTGGACTCTTTGGATGCCCAGGCAACAGTGCAGGTCCAGGAACCACCCAAGTTCATCAAGGCGCCCAAGGACACCACTGCCCACGAGAAGGATGAGCCGGAGTTGAAGTGTGACATCTGGGGCAAGCCCAAGCCCACCATCAAGTGGCTGAAGAACGGTGATCTCATCACGCCCAACGACTACATGCAACTGGTGGATGGTCACAACCTGAAGATCCTCGGCCTGCTCAACTCCGATGCGGGAATGTTCCAGTGCGTGGGCACCAATGCTGCCGGTAGTGTCCATGCCGCAGCCCGTCTGCGGGTGGTGCCGCAAGGAGGTGAGTGGAATCCCTGAAATCCCATTTAGTGCGTAGTCCGTAGCTCTCTCGGTGTCCAGTATCTGTCCAGCTTCTGCAATTGGCGCCGCTCCCTCTCTCTCTCTGTAAAATGAACCAATGAAAATTTAAACCTGATTCCCTAGATTTCACTTGTACAAAAAATAATTCCTTCATTTATACTCCTGCTTTTGTAACATAATATTTCTTTATATGTGTGTCTATGTGTGTATTGTTTGTATATATATTTATGTATTCTATATATTACATTATATTAATCAAGTTAATTTATTGCCAATTATGGAAATCTCTTTTGTGGCCAAAACAAAACTGTATTTAATATAAAAGAATAACGAAAGTGACAGGCTTAAGGCATAAATCCTGGCTTTATTTGTATTTTATGAAGAGTTGAGTAGCTATTCCCTTCTATTGTTAATAAAGCCCCACAATTAATTAACATATTAATAGTCACTTAGCCACAAAAGAGTTATCCTTTAATTGTAACCAAGTTTAATACTTATGGCATACATTTTATTAATTTCGAATATTATTTATTAACTTTATTGTTTATTTTCGTTTGTTCTTTCTTTTTTCCTTTATCCCTGCCTCATTTCCATTCGACATCACCAAACCCCAACACCCACCCACCCATCCATCCTCCTCATCCACTCCCAAAGTGAAAATCAAAAAACGGAAAAACCAAGGCCAGTCCACCAAATCCCTTCAGACCTTTGACAATCCCAATCCCAAGCGACGCAAACCTTTCACTTCTGGTGAGCAGCTGCGCACCAAGTCCGGTGGCAGTTTTCGCTTCTCCAACGAAGACATTGACGACGACTTGGACAACGATGACGATGACTCTAGTACGACTCGCATACGAATGCAACCGCTCAATGATCGACGTTTTGAGATCATGAATGCGGCGAGTGCCTTGCGGAAGGAGAGTGTTCAGAGTTACGAGGATGACGAGGACAATGACGATAACTATGACGATGACGATCCCGTGGCCATTGCTGCTGCCCAGGCGGCTTACAAAAAGGGCGAGGATCCACAGAAAATACTGGACAACTGGCAGGAGAGCACAATCAAGAAATCCCAGCAGCAGCAGCAAAAAAAATCCTTTCCTGCTCCCCCAGATTCTCCCGAACAGGATACGAGTGCAACAAGTTCCGGTGCAGGTAAACCGCTGAGCAGTGGTCTCCAGGCCAGGCTGCCCAGCCAGCCGCGGGATCTGGTGGCGCAGATAGTTAAGCCACGCTTTGTGACCCTCAGCTGGGTGGAGCCCCTCCAGAATGCCGGCGAAGTGGTCTACTACACGGTCTTCTACAAGATGAACAACAGCGAGAGGTGAGTGAAATCGACTGTAATATTGATAGGCCCTTCATTAACCCGGTAATTAGTAGAGATTAAACCTATTTGCGTAGTTGGCCAATTGCCTAATAGCTGACTTTATCTGGTTAGCCAAGCGGAAATGATTTCGCATTCAATTCAATTGGAATTTCAGCCTGTCTGGCTGGCATCCTGTGGTTGCTTCCTGACCACCAATTACTCGGGGAACTCAATTTTAAGCAAAGCTAAAGGGGGCTGTGGTAGATGAGGAAGTCAGTGAATGTCTAGACTCCAGGGATGTTGAAGGATTTATGATTTTTTGAGTAAATATTGTAATAGATTTCAGAGCTAGTAAATAAGAGGTAAAGTTATTTTTTATGAGGTCTCTACATTAGCTTAGCAAAAGAAAACATTCGTTTTTGCTTACTGTTTGAGAAGAACACTTTGATTCTTCAAGTCTCGATGCTTTGGTTGTATTTTTCCAGCTTTAACGCTCTTTTAATAATAAATTACCTTGTAAAAAAGCTAATTATGTAAGGGAGTTATGCATACTATTAATATAATTGTCTCTTTTGCCTCTTTCTACGGTTTTTATAATTAATACAATAACTAACAAATTTAAATACCTATTTCCAGGGAACAAAAAATGGTTACCAAGTCGCATGACGATCAACAGGTCAACATTCAGTCTCTATTGCCCGGCAGAACCTATCAGTTTCGTGTGGTGGCCAATACCAATTTCGGCAGCGGTGAATCCTCTGCTCCACTGGAGGTCAGTACGCAGCCGGAGGTGAACATAGCAGGGCCACCACGCAGTTTCGAGGGCTATGCACGCAGTCACAAGGAGATCTATGTGCGCTGGGAGGAGCCAGCAGTGACCAATGGGGAGATACTCAAGTATCGCGTTTACTATTCAGAGGTGAGATCGAAATACCTTTCTATTCTCTAGACATATAGTTAATCTTTTTAATATTTGTTCTTACAGAACGATAGCGGCGCAGATTTGTATCACGACAGCACCACCATGTTTGCTTTGCTCACAGAACTGCGTCCACACACGGACTATGTGATATCGGTGGTGCCCTTCAATAGGAATGGCATGGGAGATCCCTCGTCGGAGATACGGGTAAAGACGTACTCTTCCACGCCCTCCGAGCCGCCCAATAATGTCACCCTGGAAGTGACCAGCTCAAGCGTAAGTATATCTAAACAAAAATCAAAAGAAAAGCTAAGAAATATTACCACCCACAGTCCATCACGGTGCATTGGGAGCCGCCAGCAGAGGAGGATCGTAATGGACAAATAACTGGCTACAAGATTCGCTATCGCAAGTACAAGGATGCGCCGCAGGTGAAGAGCACGCCGGCAAATATACGTTACTTCGAGTTGAGCAACCTGGATAGGAATGCCGAGTATCAGGTGAAGATTGCGGCCATGACGGTTAATGGTTCGGGACCCTTTACAGAGTGGCATCGTGCCAACACTCTAGAGAACGATCTCGACGAGACTCAGGTGCCGGGAAAGCCTATTTGGATTAACATTCAACCAGGAGCCGACAACATAGCTCTGCACTGGGGTCCCCCGCAGCAGCCAGAGATTAAGATACGTAACTACGTCCTCGGTTGGGGTCGTGGCATACCCGATGAGAACACCATCGAACTGAAGGAAACGGAACGCTATCACATACTCAAGAACCTGGAGCCCAATATGGAGTATGTGGTTTCGTTGCGGGCGAGGAACGTTAAGGGTGACGGTGTGCCCATCTACGATAACATAAAGACACGCGACGAGGAGCCCGTGGATGCGCCCACGCCGCTGGAGGTGCCCGTAGGCCTGCGCGCCATCACCATGTCCAGCTCCTCCATTGTGGTCTACTGGATCGACACGATGCTGAATAAGAACCAGCATGTGACGGACAATCGCCACTACACGGTCAGCTATGGCATCACGGGATCCAGTCGCTATCGCTACCACAACACCACCGATCTCAATTGCATGATCAACGATCTGCGGCCCAACACGCAGTACGAGTTTGCCGTCAAGGTAGTAAAGGGTAGACGAGAGTCGTCCTGGTCAATGTCTGTGCTGAATCAGACGCATCAGAATGTGCCGGTTACGCCGCCCCGAGAGGTCACGGTGCGCCTGGACGAGCAAAATCCGCCCACAGTCATCATTCAGTGGATGCCGCCGAAGCATACAGTGGGCCAGATCACTGGCTATAATATTTACTACACCACGGATACCACGAAGCGAGATCGCGACTGGTCCATCGAGGCGTTTGCCGGCGAGGAGACTTCGCTGATGCTGCCAAACCTGAAGCCCTACACCACCTACTACTTCAAGGTTCAGGCGCGGACGACCAAGGGCAACAATAATGCTCCGTTTTCGGCGCTGGTATCGTACACCACCAGTGCGGCGGTCATAATGCAAGAGGCGGACACCATAGCCAAGGGAATTGACAACGAAAAGCTGCTGTATATCATCGTTGGAGCCACGGCTGTTGTGCTGGTGGTGGTGCTCTTGGGGGTTCTGCTGCTCTGTCGCCGCAAGCCGCAGTCTTCGCCCGAACATACCAAGAAGAGGTGAGATAGACTGACTTATTCCTATTATTTATTTATATTTATGTTTGGCTTTCAGTTACCAAAAGAACAATGTAGGCGTGCCCAAGCCGCCGGATCTCTGGATACATCATGACCAAATGGAGCTGAAAAACATTGACAAGGGCCTGCACACCGTGACGCCCGTTTGCAGCGATGGAGCTTCGAGCAGCGGTGCCCTCACGCTGCCGCGTTCCGTGGTTCACAGTGAATACGAGGTGGAGACACCAGTACCGCCCCATGTGACCAATTCGCTGGATAAGCGTTCCTACGTCCCGGGATATATGAGTGAGTAGCAGCAGGAAGGAGTAGCATTCGAAGAGAGATAACTAATTCTTATGTATATTTCCTACACAGCCACCTCGATGAACGGAACGATGGAGCGACCGCAGTATCCGCGCACTCAGTACAGCCATCAGAACCGATCCCACATGACCATGGAGACGGGCCTGTCCCAGCAGAGCCTCACCCAGCCGCAGAGCAGCTCAATGGCCCAGACGCCCGAGCATCCCTATGGCGGCTATGATGCCAACTTCTGGTGAGTTAAGTGGGCGGTGCTTTCGTTAGGCTTTCCGATTTCAGCTCCCCCAACAGTTTGGTGCTAGACATTCAACAAAATTCCCCCAAAAAAAAAGTCCCCTCGATTTTATTCTCCGCCTTATTTTTTGTTTTTCTTTTGGCAAACCGAAAGCTGCTGCTAACAGCAAGACTTAGAAAGTAGAATGTGTTCGCGGACGCGTTGGGGACGGATCGATCCCAGTGTCCAGGTCACTTTGGTGCACGGGAAGACGGGCAGGGAGATCAGGCTTAATCGGACAACGCTGACGCGACGAGTGGAGCGGCAGCTGCTGCTCATGGCCTCGACGTCGCCGTTCCTCAACTTTATGAACAAGTTCCGCCTGGACGAGATACTGATTAACCATCATTACAAGGGAGTCTACAGCATGCGGACCGCGGCCACCGTTACCGAGCTGGCGGCCTACACGTGGAACGCCATGTCCGTTGCCGATCGCCAGCCGTATGTCCGGCTGGCCCGGAAGGCGCAGCAGATCCAGCAGGCGCGGCAGCTGCACTTTCTGGGCACCTGTAGCCGGCCGGTGATAAAGCGGGGTTCCCTCTGTCCCATTGTTGTTCAAAGCAGTCACGGCGAAATGTTGGCCCTTGTCTAGGAGCATTTTGAAAAGTCTTTTAATAAATCTATTCTCCTTTCTAATTCTGGTCATTTGTGTTTGTGCATTCCAGCAATGCGGGCAACGGAGCAGCGGGTGGCAATGGCTGTGTGTCCACCATCGAGAGTTCAAAGCGCGGGCATCCGCTAAAGAGTTTCAGTGTGCCGGGACCACCGCCCACAGGCGGAGCTACGCCCATTAACAAGCACAGTAAGTAAACACACCATTGGAGCTATGCTTATGTTACTAATACTAAAACCTTGCCCACTCTTACAGCTCCTGCAGTCACAATACGTCCACAAAACCAATCGCCCTACAAGAAGCCCTCGTTCTCGGCAGCCACACCGAATCGCTTGCAAAGCGGCGGCTCGGTGGCCCATTCCACCGATGAGATACAAAGACTGGCCCCCAGCACATCCACCGAGGAGCTCAACCAGGAGATGGCCAATCTGGAGGGTTTGATGAAGGATCTAAGCGCCATTACGGCAAACGAATTCGAGTGTTAACCGGCAGGCAGAGAGCCGGGCTGGCTGAAAGTATTAGTCAACGTGAAACAATGGATGTTACTTGTTTTTTAGTTTCTGTTTTTCTTTTAATATATATTGAGTTAACTCGAATTTGTGAACCGCATTGACCGCAACCGACTTGAATTGAGTTAAGTTACCTTACCTTAGGAGGTCCCTTTAGTTTTTAGTTAATCAAATGTGCGATATATTAATGTAAATACGAACGAAGCCGCCATATACGTTTTGTAAGTCTAGATACCCACATGCATACCTATAAATATAGCACCTAAGCCTAGTTAATTAACGGATAAGAAAAGGGAGGAGTGTAAAAACGAGGAAATAGATCAGATTAGACGAGGAAGAGAAGGAGCCCTCAACGGCGCCGGATATCTGTCTCTGAGCTGCCACACATGACATTTCATACTTACCACACACTTGCATCAGCATCTTAATTTCGTAGTCTAAGTCTAACATACATATGCCATTCTATATACATATGCGAACAGCAAACTAAGCTAAGTTTCATACTAGTAAAGACCCTAAGAACGTATTTCTACTGCTACTTACTATGTAATCCACACAAACAATCAAAAACCAATTCGATCTAGACTCTACTTTTGTTTTTTCGCATGACTCGGATACGTGCCATTCAAACACAAGCCCCCCCACACGCAATTACTTAAGCCATAAAGTCAAGTTGTAGACTGTAAGCCAGCAAAGCATTTACGATTTAAACTAAATACTAAATAAACTTTTTTAAAAGATTTTGATGTGTTCAAAATGTGAATTGCCAAGAAAGTTTACTAATTTTATTCGTTGTTCGCCACGGAACGCTCTCTCTGTATTCAACAATGCTTTGCACAATAATCTCAATACACTCAGCATTAAAAATTAAAAAGAATACAAATGCAGAGGGAAGTGCATTTGAAAATTGTGACATTTTTAATGTGTATCGAACGTAAAACTTTGTAATCAAAAGTGAAATTTGCTAAATATATAAAGAATATGTGGAAAGGAAAAAATATCTGCTGGGTTTTACTTTAAATGGTTGCATATTTTTCAGACGGCTAAAGTTCATCGCGCTCAAAGAACATGGTGACCTGAACCCTCCACACCTTGTCGGTGGCAAAACGTAGTTCTATTTTGTAATTACCCTGCGGCAGGGGCAGGCTTTTCAGGAATTTATCTTCAAACTCCAGATTATCCAAAATGATGTCGTGCTAGAGAAACCAGGATCAATATATTGCAAAATATATGTCTGTATAAACTCACATTGTAGGGACAAGTGTGATTTAAATTGGATCTGGTCATAATGGCATTGATAACGAGTCCTTGGAAAGATAACACATTGGAGTTCCCCAGGAGTTGACACAAATTGCTGCTGACATTGTACAAAAATGGCCGGTAACCATTGTAACGACGATATATGCTCCAATTAATCTGAAAATAAGATAACTTTGATATTAGAAGTGGAAGTTCATAAAGAATAACTCGCTCCTCACCCAACAGTTATCCACCGGCAGTTGTAAGAGTTTCAAATACATTTCCGCACCCGCTCTTCCTCTGCCAAGTAAATTCAGCTTACACCGAGTGAAAACGGCAAAGGATTCGTTGAAGGATAGGCACTGCATATTGGTGAATCGGGACTTTGACTGTCGAGCGCAGCTTATCCTCAATTCGCCGCTTAGCAAAATAACTGCGGCTACCAAAAGCCATCTCAGGGACACAAGAGCTACCATATCTCTGTCGAATGGCTATTTAATGACTGACATTTAAAATAAATCAGTGGCAAACCATTAGCCGAAGTTCATTGATTTTTGCGTTGCGTTAAAAACCATGGATTACTAACGAGATGTAATAATTACTAACAGGCACGTTAAATTGTTTAGCCTAAGCTTAATGTCTTTATTTTGTGGAAAAGAGTTTAAATCGGTTTTGGGTCAACATTTTGGTAGTTTTTCCCTAATGCTAATATGACTATGATTACTATTTCTGCTCTAATGCTAATAACTTTGAATATAAACTAATCCAAACGATAATTTTTAATAATTCAAACTTAACATCAGTTATTCAAAATAAAACAAAATAATAGAAATAATTCAAACTAGGATTATTCGTTTTTCAGATCCTCTTTAAAAAGACTCTTTCGGACTCTTCCTCAACATCTTCTTGCTGTCCTGTACGATCTGTGAGGGGATCTTATTCCCAAGAGTCTTCCTCAACATCTTGCTGTCCATCACACTCTTTTCTCAGCTGGCGAATGCTCAAGTATCCAGTGCGATTGATATTGACTTGGTAGATCTTCCCCTCGACGCTCCTTCTGTAGTGCACCCGCTGATTTGACAATCGTTTGGCCAGCTTCTGGCGAGCTTCCTCCAGGATGACCAGCGGATGATCCTCTTCCCCAGACTCATCGGGGTGGAGATCTCTAACATCTTCTTCTTGCTGTGGAGTACAGTCTTTAAGGAAATGTGTTTTTTTCAGTGGCGGCTGCTCGTTCCTCAGCTGTTCGGGGCTCGTGATTAAACCCTTGTCGTTGATGCGTTTGGTCAGGCCTCCACCTCCACTATGTGGACTTGTGTCGCAGTGCCTCTTTCGTTCTCCTCGTTGCTTGTACGAATGTTGACCTGTCCGTATTTTGGACACAAAGTAAAGATTTAACTGGCTTTTGAAGGAATTCCAGTCTGTTATTTGTTTGGGGTTCGCGAGAAACCATTTTAGTGCGTTTCCCTTAAGCAGAAACATCAGTGATCCAGCAATGTGGTCGAGTCTAATTCCGTAAGTAGTTGCAGTTTCTTCTATTCGGTCTAGGAATTCCTTTGGGTCTCTATTTCCGTGGAAAACCAGGCCCCATCCCCGGACAATGTCGATGGCTATTTCCCGTTCTAACATTACTTTTTGCTTTGTGTCCTGGTTATCATGCTAGTTTTTACCGGGAAATTGGCGGACGGATATCGAATGTTTTTGTTCGTGTCAAAAGCTTTTTGTTGGCTATTCGATATTCGATGTAATAGCTTAATTGATCGATAACCTTTGCCAAGTCTGCGCCAGAGCTGGAAACGATGGCGGGCTTTTTTAAAAAAGCATGCTTTCTGTGATATTATATTCTGTACTATTTGATTTTTACTTAAATCAATTGAATAATAAATATTTTAAATATACTATATAAACCCCATATTACTTTTATGTGATCATTATCCCTTGCAGGGTATTATAATTTTAGTCAGAACCTTGAAAATCAGTTAAGGAGTCATTTCCGACCCTATAAATCATATATATTCTTTATCAGCACTAAAAACTGAATAGATCTAGGCGTGTCCGGTGGGAATTTATTTTTTGGACATTTTTTTCAAAATTTGATAAGGGGTTACATCATTAAAATTTATTTTTTTTTAAAAATCGAACCTTAAAACGTTAATAACTAAGTCAAAAAAGCATTATTTTCATTCGGTAAGCTTATTTGTGTTAGTTTATTTTAGTTTAATAAATCTGCATCAACAATTTTATTTTAAATAAAATGTTTGTAAATTTTTTAAAATTTTAATAATGCAACAACACTTTTCAAAATTTCCAAAAATGAGCAAAAATTATAGAAAATGTTTATTGTTTATCAATCAGTACGAAACCCGAAAAAGTTAAGAGCGAAAAAGTTAAGAGCAAGCACTTTCTCTTTGAGAAACAACAAAGAGCCACAGCAGAGCGGGCTGCAGTCGCAAAATTCTGTTACTCTCTCAATTCTGTTGTCCATTCGCAAAATTCTGTTGTCCATTCGCAAAATTCTGTTACTCTCTCA
>JAEIIH010020463.1:0-15184 GCA_018904745.1 Drosophila orosa | reverse complement strand
TTTAAAATTGATAAAGTAAATCTTGATATATTTCTTATTTGAATTTGAAGAATGAAAACTAATTTTAATAACTGCCGCCGCCTTTGGAGAAGTGTTTCATATGTATATTGTAGATTTATAAAGAACTGAAATATATAGTTTTAGTTTCTCATTATTTATAATTCAGCCCTTAACATTTTCTCAGTCTGTAAGCCAATATTTTTGCTCTGCTAACTTCATTATACTGCATTTTAATCCAAACTAAAATTCATCAATGAAAATGCTAAACATTTTGTAACAATTTCCAAATTTAAATTTGGTCTTTTTAACAATTTTTTGTTTTATTTAACCAAACACACTCACAACCATACACGAAACCAAGACACTAAAACCAATTAATTTAAGTGTTTAATATGTTTATGAAAGAAGGCCAAGTGTTATAATATAAAAATATATAAAGAATCGTAAATGAAAGGGAACAATGGGGATATAAAGCAAAAATCTTCTAGACTTTCAAAACTAAAGCTCTAAAGAACTGTTAATAATTAGACCATTAAGAAATTTCTAATTTCGATGGTTTTCCCATTTGGAAAAGCCGTTTTCTCTGGGCATTAACTCGCTATCCACTGTCCAGAACTCTGCCCCTGACCGTGTCCCTGCCACTGCTGCGGCTGCTGGTGCTGCTGCTGTTGCTGCTGCTGCTGGTAGGAGGCCAATCCTGGAATATACCCCGCGATGGCCGGCACTGGCGTGGGATGATCGTTCTGCTGGAGCGGCTGCTTCAGCTTGTCCAGCAGCGCATGCAGATCCACGGTGAGCTTTGGCTGTACAATGCCCTCGGCTGCCTGCAGCCCCACCATTTGCGAGGACAAAGCATCCACATCCTGGCGAGCGGCGAAAAGCAACTGGTCGTGGGCTGCCAGCTGAAGCTGGGCAATCTGTGCCCGAATGGCCGAGGCTGCCACCTCCTGCTGGGCGGTGTGCAGCGAGGCAGTGACACTGCGCACTTGATTGGCTGAGTCCTCCAGCTGTGCCTGGGCCGAGGAGGCCACCGCCTGCGCCTTCCTTATCTCGGTAGCCTCCAGCTGGACCCGCGCCTGGGCCACATACAAGTGCTGGACAAGACTGCGCAAATCCTGGCGCCGCTGCTCGGTCTCATCTTCTTCGGCAAATGCATTGGGCACTGGGTCGCAGTTTCTGTCCACATAAGAGTTTACCTGCTGCTCCTCTGGCTGATAAAAAGTTGCCTGATGGTGTTCACTCATTGGCACAGAAGCACGCCGAGCAACGCCAGAATTCTGATGGTGGTCTGTGATTGAAGGAGCGGCACGCGGAGCAACGCCAGAATTCTGGCAGGTACTACGCTTATTTTGATCGGTAGCCCTAATGCCCATATTATAAGCTTTGGAATACAAATGAAATACAAAATTATTTAGTTGGGGCGGAAACCAATTAAAAGCTAGCAAACTTATGTGGATAAAATATTGTAGAAGTCCGAATAATGTTTATTCCTAAGGTATTTTTTACCACAACTACCTACCTAAAGGATCGCCATGCATAGGTTTACCACCACGTGCCATTCCTTGCGATCTTTTGAATTCCGCTTTTGAATAAAGTTCTGGACTCGCACCCTTAAAATGATCATTTCCACTATTCAGTGAACTGGCATAAGGATAGCGTTGTTTAGTACCGCCTTGCATCGGCTGTCCCTGGGCACAGAAAACCACAAAGAGTTGAACTGGTGGTAGAACGGATATAAAATATATAGCATTTAGTACAGTATTCGTAATATATTCTTTCAGGAGTTGTACCTACCGATCCAAAAGAGATTTGCAGCAGTAACCATTGTGTTGGTTTAAAATATATTCTCAGCAGTCTCTCTTATAAGTTTTTACTGAAAGTAAATCGATAAAGGTTTGAGAAATAAACATTGACTTGCTTTGCTTTGGGATTTGATTGAAGATTCTATATCTATAGGTGACTAAGTGAAGTTGTTGAAGTTTATAAACGAAGGAATAAATTAATATATCTTTTAATCAAAAGGATTTTATTAGGGGGAATCGATGCATAAGTGGTAGTCAAAGATAAAGGTTTGACAGCTTATCGTAAGCTTATTAATTTAATAGACAAGTTAACCCAAGTGGGACATTATCTTTAAGGATAAGGGGCATCCTGTTAGACATAATTATCACCACCACCTGGCAGGCACACCCCTCACACAGCTTGAGCCGCATGTGAAACACAGGACCTTTCGATTTATTTTTTCCCTGCTAACCCTACTACATATAATCCCGAGAGTTACTCTTGCATGCGGCATGCCTTGCATCCTGTGACCTTACTGTACATATTCCAGCCTAGATATACATATATATATAATATGACTGCTAAAGTTCGATGCGTTACGAGTCATTCACACGCGTTGCAATGATCCCACAACCAACTATTTATAGGAAGTGGCCGAGCTGCGACGCCAAGTGGCGCTGGAGAACCTGCAGAACCAGCGGATGGACAACCTGGAGCAGGACGTGCCCGTGGAATTCGAGTGCTGCTTCTGCACGACCAAGGTAACCAGAGACCGATCCGGATCCCAATCCGAATCCGTATCGGAATCCGTAGCTGTGCTCACTCGATGTTCCCGTTTGCAATGTTTGAGATGCTTTTCCTGTACTGTGCTCTGTGTTAGTCGCATGCCTGCACCCCCCAGATTATCCTTATGGCTACTCTTTGGTTCCATTTCCATTACCGTTACCGTTTCCGACTAACCTCAAAAAACTAAAACCCCAACTAAACCGAATTCTTAAATTATAATCATGCTAAAAAAAAAACTTGTACATAAAAACTCCGCATAACCGCCATTGGCAAGACTGTGAAAATTGTTTAACCGCCGCATATTGAACTCCAATCCTGGCTCGACTTCGTAATTCGGGGATGTCACATGAGTAGTCTTTTGCTAAAATGTTTGGGTATATTTGGAAACTGAAAATTATTTGAATTTTTAAAACGAAGTAATTATTAAATATTATTAAACTGCATTTATTTTAAAATCCCTAAAAAAAGAATATTTATTTCAAGAGTTCTGGAGAATTTCTGTGACATCTCCGATTATATTTTTTGGTAGAGACTTCAGCTTCTAGCATAGGTCCTCCTAAACAATAGGCGACCCCGTACCTGTAGTTGGATTGGTAGACCAGCGATTATACGATACCGATACCGATACCAAAACGAAACGTTGTTGCAGGATCGCATTTGCGTTTTCCACGACAAGGAGTATAGCATCAAGCGGCTGGCCCGACCGCCACCCTCGCCCAAAAACTATATGGCCCTCAAAAGGATGCTCGAGGAGGGCACCATCGATATATACTATCTATAAAACCACCAACAGAGAGAACCTGAGAACCAAGCAACACAAAGTGTGAATTTGTCCTTGTCCCCAGTGTGTTAAAAAGTGTTTTATTCGGAGGGGAAATCAGAAATTCTAAGCAATTTAAAATCAATTGAACAAAATGCTCAAAGTAAGCTTCAAAAATATGTCATATTTTGTAAAGCTTACTTTTAAGCACTATTTAAATTGATTTGATATCTTAAGAAATTTCTGAAACTCCTAGTTATTTTTTAAACTTTTCATTTTGTTGGCTTCCTGTGTGAGAATTGGAATTGGATTTGAAAATGGAAATTTTTATGTTGACCTTGTTTCTTTTTCGTTTCTTTTCTTAAAGGGTTTGCCGGGATGTCATGGCGAGTGTATTCCATTGCGCGCGAATAGCGTTTAGCCAGATTCTCAAGACCCCCCCGTCGAAATAGAAATCGGAATTGAGATCCTTAGCAGATCTTACACTTCCGGGCGCATCGAATGCGCTGAAACGGAACTGCGAATTACGATTAGCGATTAACGTTAACTACTTAGCTTTAAACTACCAACAAATTACAACTAAATGTTATTATTATTACTGCTACGATTATTATTACTACTGTTACTACCTACTGTCGTTATCAACCGGGCCTGGCGTGACGTGATTATGCGTGAAAGCTAAAGAAAGACATAGCGAATTCTAAGAATTTAATTAAATTAACCAGAAACCTAATCTCTGCAATCTAAGAACGCAACCAGGAAAGGAAACCAAAAAGCAGCATGTGTTATTATTTAATTTAATGTGTGTGAACGTGAACGTGAACCAAGTGAACGGAGGGCTTGACGAAAGTTTAAATCGATTCTTTTTATTTACACTAAGCACGTAATTACAACTCTCTAGCCTAATGCCTATTTATATATCCTAGCAAAATGGCCTAAGCCTTAATTATAGTAGCTGCAACTTGCAAAACGCCAAACAGAAACCAAAAATAGTTACAACAAATTATTACAAAAACTACAATAAAAACCGAAATACTATTGTTTAGTTACTTGAACAACCAAATATGTTAAAGCTCTCTCTTCATTATTAGTTATTTATTTCCTGTTATCACTCAATCAAAAAACCCAAAAACCAAAACAAAACAATGAAAATCACAAACAAGCGAATAAACCAATCTTGCAAATAAAACAAAATACGAAACAATGGAATCTCTATATATTTTTCTTTATCAACTTTAATTATTCGCACTCAACTATCTGGCACTCCACTTCTTCTACTGACTGTTTCCGTATTGCTCGCCTAGAACTTTTCTGTTTCCGTTGGTTTCGGTTTCAAATTAGAGTATTTTAATATATATTTAATGTTCGAGTAATGGAACCCACTTCGAAGGCAACTCCTTGCGGTTGGCCCAAGCTGGTAAGTAAGGCGATTACAAAATTCCCGAAACCGAATCTTTAATTTTCTGGCGTTTGCTCAACTTGGTTTGGTTTTTCTTTATATAAAGTAAATGTCTAGGAAGGTTTAATTGCTTTAATTATTTTTCTACAATTATTATTAGAGTAAACTGAAATAATATAATATTTTTAGTATCTTTAGTGCTTTTAAAATACTCTTTTCTTATTATATAAATGCCGCAAAATAACAAGTTGAGAACTCGCACTGCCTTTGTTTTAATTAAATAATGAAATAATATAAATAATTAGCTAATAACCTTCACAATAAAATAATAATAATAATTATAACAATTAGCGCTGCACGTTTGAGTTTTACTTGGCGCCTCCTAGTTGCATGTTAATTTTTATTATTCGAGCGAAGAACCGACTCGCACACAATTAAAAAGCTAACTCCAGACAACAGGTACACCCATCTTAACCAGACACTAATAAGCAGCTAGTAAACGTTATAAAACACACGAAAACGAGGTGATATGAATACGTTTAAAGGGAAATTTCGATAAGGTGGAGGTTTAATTGATTTGTTGGAAAATATAACCAGGGAATTTTTGAATTAAAAAAGTAATAGCCTTTCAAAACTTATTTTTTGTTAATCATATATATAAATTTATAAATAATTGAATTAATATAGAAACCATATAAATACAATCATAAATTAAACCTCAACCACATCGACTTGATCCTTTTGGGTTTCTGTGTTTCTTTGTGTATCAAGAGTAAATCTTAGTTACTTTTTACTTATACCAACAATTACCTGTTCGTTGCAGGACTTCAAGGAGTACACCGATGCGGAGGGCGTGATCTCGCTTCCAACTTCCGACTTCCACAAGCCGATCTGTCTGGAGATGCGTCTGGCCGCCGCAAATCGCCAGGCGGGCGTCTTTGGACTCCTGGCAGCAGCAGTACCGCCGCCACCCTTGATGCAAGGACCCCTACTGGCGTTGCCACCGCCGCCTTTGCCGTTGCTGCAGGCACCTGCCACCTCATCCTTCTCGGCCGTCCTGCTGCCCGCCATCTCACAGTCTTCGTCCACTTCCTCCTCGTACGGCACCACCACCTCCACCACCATCGCCCTGCCTCTGGACGCTTCGATGCGGTATGGGGCCGCCATCTGCAGTTCGTCGAACTTCAATCACAACTTCAACAACAACTTCAACACGACCACAGCGAACGGAGTGCTCCTCTTCGGTGGCGGCAACTACAATGGGAATAATAACAACAACGCGGACCTGGCCAGCGTGGACAGCTCGGATACGTATGCCAGCTGCCAGACGCATCCGTTCCTGTCGCAGGGCGATCTCACCGCCGACTTTAACGACGAGGCCTGCGCCCTGGACATCGACATGGACAACCTGTACATAAATCCCCTCGAGCGGGAGCAGCACCAGCAGCAGGGCATCAGCAGCTCCACGGGCTTCATTGTGGGCCTGCCGGCCACCAACTCATCGGGCGCTCTGCGTGCCCAGGTGAAGAAGAGCGCCTCCGGCGACACGGCCCTGAGGAACCTGGCCTTGGGCGGTGCCGGTGCTGGGGGCCTAAGTCCCCTCGACGATGTCTATCAGAGCTTCGATGTACAGGAGCGAGGCAGCCGGGTCAGTTTGAATGAGAACTCAGTGCCAAAGCACAGAAAGACGCGGTTCCAGCAGAGTTTCACTGCCATGCGACCGACAAGTGCTGCCGCTTCCGGTTCCGGTTCCGGAATGGGAATCAGTCCGGGCTTACGTCCACGAGCTCGATTCGAGGACACCAAGCTGGATGATGAGACGGGCAGCGGCGGCGGCGGCGGAAGGTTGGAGGGAATGAGCCAGGCTGCAGCCGGGTCTGGGGCCTCCGGCAGTCCAGCGGCCGGCGGCTCTGGGGGATTCGGCGGCGGACCAGGACTGGGACCAGGACCCAAGAAGAAGCGCTCGGTCTTCATGCCGGGCAAGAGCTTAGCCACTGCCACCAAACTGATCAACCAGCATTTGTTTGGCATACAGAATGTGGGCGCCAAAGGTAAGTAGAGTCAGCTATGGGTTAAGAAATATCCATTTAGATTCCTGCTTATATAATCTATCCCACAGCCAAGTTCGAGAGCAAGCATTCCTCATCGATAGACTCGATTGACGCCTCGCCCAATCTGGAGCATCACCGGCGCTCCAAGTCGATCCTGAAAAACAAGTCTGATGTCTCGCGCGTCCTGTCCGATCCGGAAAGCGAGCGCCTACTCGCGGACAACATGTCCGGTTCCGGTGTCTCCGACAACGGCACCGTAATGGTATGTCCTTTATATATATATAAATATATTTATAGCTTAATAAAATGTTTTTAAATTTTACAGGGCGAATCCGGCAGCGATTACTCACCGAATAAATTACCTCATTCAGTTTTAGCTAAGTCTATATCCCCACCACCCCTCAGGCACCGCACCCTAATGCACCAGCGCTCAGGACCAGCGACCTTGCAATCGAAGCCCACAAAGTTCCAGACGCCGCGCTATCCCGAAGAGCAGGCACTGCGCCAGGTGAAGCCGCTCTTGTCGCGCACCGTTGCGGCCACATCCGCTTCCGGTTCGGCATCGGCGTCGGCGGGATCAGCGGATGGCCAGCAGACCAGGGACAGCAGTCTGGGTAGGTGGTAGTTTTTGCGTAGGTGGCGACTAGCCGGCAGTGATGGGATATATCTTAATAATTTTTATCTTAAAAACTCCAGGAAATTTCTATATATATTTTAAAATTTGATTATACATTAAGTTGTTGTTTATTATATATAAGTACTTTGTAAACTTCCATCACTGCCTTGGCTCGTTCGTCTTTCTTTCCTTCTCTTTCTCCCTCTGTCTCTCCGTCTCTCTGTCTCATATCCTGTAAGTGCGTCTTGGTGTCCTCTTCGGCCATGACGAAACCAGAAATCATCTACAACCGTATCTTCTCTCTCTCCTGTCTCCCCACTATCGCTTGCTGGCTGGCCGTCAGTCACCGTCTTCGATGGCGCCTTCTGAATCTGAATCTGAATCTGAACCCGCATCCGCCATCCCCGACATCTGCATAAATCCACATATATATACAGATACAGACACAGACACACTGACACCTCGCGGAGAGCAGCGGCGATCTGTTAGTATTATTACTTGTACCTCCATCCGATCCGAGGGAGAATCCTCTTTTCCGTGCAGCACTAACTCACCCCGAGCGCCAGGCTCTTTGTTCACAGATAGCGTTTAGCACCCGGCTGGGATTAGCCTCCGAGCTTCAGATCGATGTTTAGCTTTTGACTCACATGCTCATACACACATCACTTAGACTCTACAAACACACATGCCGCTTTCTGTCTAGCACTTGGAACGAAACTAATAACATTTTCAATCAATTCATTCAAAATCAATTTGGAAATTAAAATCAATCTAAAAATTAAATTCAAAAAGAAAATATTTCAAATGAAGATCTAAAATGTGCTTAGTATCGTTCGATCATCCTGTGTAAAATCGGTTGTGATGAATATATCTCTATTTACCGAGTGTTAATCGTATTCTTTCTTAACTTAACTTAGATTCGGAGACGACCTTCACATCGCCTGTAAGCAGTACACCGACTGTCACTGCCTCTGCCTCCACTTCCGCTTCCGCTTCTGCGCTGCCCAGCCAAAGTCAGGCCGTCGCCGTCGCCGCCGCCGCCCAGGATGATCGCGAGGAGGAGGGCGAGGCGGAGGCCAACGATGAGCAGAGGGCCCTTCTCCAAGGACGCGATGGCGAGACGGCCAAGGAACGGGCGGAGGGGAAGCGTGGAGCGGGCAACGAGGGCACGTAGCAATTAGGGACACACACACAGAGCGCCAAGTATATGTAAGCGAGCTGTGGGGATATCCTTTGCCAAGGACACCCTGCACAGACACAACACATCACACAATACACCACACTGTACACACCACACTCAACACACCACACTCGACACACACACTCACACAACACATAAGAAACCATACAAAGGGAAAACTCAAAGTGATAGCAAAGTTAGCAAACATGGAATGTGAATTATATAAAAGCAATGAACAGTATCCTAGTCTAGAGAAGGTGGGATCCCTGGCAGATCCTGATCCAGATCCTTGTCTCGGTTCGATCTGCATATTTTTACAAAAAAAAAAAATAAAAAACAAGAAAGAAAGAAAGAAAGTAAAAGGAGGAGGAGGAGCAACCCAAAAACTATGTTGCAGAGCCGCGCATGTCGTACAAAAAGCAGCATATATATAATATATTATACAAGTAATAATAATATAATAAATGCTACCATTGGCAGAGTCGTGTATATAGCAGAGCCCAATCCAAACTCGTGTACAGAGCAAGAAACCTTTATTTACCGCCTTCAGGACACAGCTAACAGAACAGAAAATATATAGACGAAATCACCAGAAAAGCCTAAATAGCAACAAATGAAACGGAAACGGAAATATTCATATTTTGAATGCAACTTATAAATATATACACAATATATAGAATATACACGCATCGCAATTGCAACTCGCATATTTACACATTATATATATACATATATATATATATATATATATATGTACAATCTAAGGCGCATACGATTTATATATACATATATATATAGCTCCAACTATTTTTCAAACCACGCGCTAAAAACCACAGAGATCGGCAAAGCTAAGCAAGATATAGTCGGAGAGGGCAGGGGCATCACACCCTATAAATTAGAGATCCATGCATATGCATAAATCTGTATGTAAATCGTTCGTTCGTTTCATAATGTCAAGCAAAACGTAGTTGAAAATCGTTGGGCCAAACCCCCAAAAGTTCGTTTCTATATCTATAAGTATATGTGCGTGTGTGTAGGGCTTAGGGCTTATCGATAGAGCTTGGCTTTTGGCTTTAACTCCCCGATATAACCTGATTTGCCATACATACACCGAGAGAAAGAGAGAGAGAGAAATCGCATGTTGGATAAATGCAAAAATGCTTGAATGTAGATGTTGTTATTTATTATGGGTTCAGGGACACGAACATATAGTAGATCTCTCGAGACCTGCTAAGGAACCGCTATATACATATGTCCCTGCCCATATACTGTTAGTTAGTTAGTTACTGAGCGTGTATGTGTGCATGTTAGTTAGTTGAGTTAGTTAGATCTACCCTATAGGCAGTTGACTCGATGTTTAGTTCCTTAGTTGCGTTCTCCGAATACGTAAGCAATAAAATTGGAAATCTTCGCTCCCCGAAGAGCGCGTTTAGTCAATTATATATTGCAATCCAAAAGTTGTATGTCCCCACATTCCATTCCGTGTATGCGTGCGCGTGTGTGTAATGGCCCAGGTGTTATCCCAATCGGCAGACTTTCTATATGTATGTATATCCTCCATATGGGTTATCCGTTATCCCGATCGATGATCTGTCCAGCAGGCTTTGCGTTTATCCTGTTTAGTTGCCACTGATCAGCCAGCGATGAGCCAGGATGCGAGTAGCCTCTTAGAAACATATCAGTAAAGGGAATTCGAACTCAATCACTCACACATACACCCACACCCACACATACACCACACACACACACCACACCCACACAACACACACACACACACACACAAACAAACCATGCACTGTAAAGAAAACTAACACAAATTTTATTACGAGACGATAATAAAATGTCTCAACGTCCGCTTTTCGAATTGATAAGAAAAACACAGGCAAAAAAAAACACAAGAGAAAAACCACAACAGAACATTATTCGATAATTAATGTTAAAGCCAAGAACTCGAAGTAATATAGTTAAACATTTTTAGAACTATGTGTACGTATATTGACAAATGCTTGATGCATCCAAACAAATTTTGTAAGCAATTCATTTAGGATTATCCACACGGTCTTTTCGGTGAGCGCACACAGGCCGGCCGGCAGAGGACACATTCCGTTAATCCCTAATTTAAATTGTAACTTTTGTAAATATTTATTTTATATACAAGCCCGGCCACCAAGTGTTTCGTTAATATTTTAAATATTTTTTTTGTTAAATTCATTTACGCCGCAACTGCAGACGAATTGAACTAAGAACTTGAATTAAAACTAACGAGATATTAAGTAACACCACTTGCTACCGCAAATGTTATTAATATTTAAATTATTTATCTAACGATACATACCTTTTAACGCAGTCTGAGGACGACGAAGATTGTAAATCAGCTAAAAAACAAATACCGGACATCGTTGACAAAACATACAAATTTATTAAAGCGTATTTAAATCTATATGAGCGAAAGGTCATGAAAATATATATAAACCATTGAGTAACATTTATTATGTGGGTATTTTATTGATCGACGGGGAAGCTGTCTAAATCGGAGGGGGAATATATGGCTCTTTATGTTGTTTTTATAAGTTGTTATAACCAAAAATGGATCTCTAAACTAAACATTCTCAACTTGTTGGGTAAGACTAAAATATTTAAAGGATTTATAAATCATATATTAACATAAATCATATTAAAACTAATTTAAAAAAGAAAAAAGTAACCTCCTAGATAATTTCAACATTTTATGAGTCATTTTCATTTCTACAGCCGACCCGACGATATACGAAGTATGCGCCGTCGATGAGTAGTCTCTGAAATATATCAGATACAATATTATTATTATCATATTTATTATGTTTATAAATTTATATATTTACATTTTCATCCGACAGCGGGGGATCCAGATATGAATACAGCTGCAAAGGCTTCTGAGTGCTGGGATCTCGGCTTGACTTGATGGCCCTGAAGATGTTCGCAACGGAGTTATGGGGTTCATGGCCGTGATCTATGTAGTAGCAGTACAGGAACTCCAGTTTCCTGCACTTCTCTATTATTTCGATAATTTCCCACGGAGATATATAGCTTAACATACTCTCCAGATACAAAGATCGGAGTTCGGTTAGTTTAGTAAGTGGTGCCAAGGAATTGGGCCCTCCGACGTTCACCGCAAGTTTTGTCAAGTTTTTCATCTCTGATATCAATTCAAAGTCCGAGGAATTCTTGAGACTAGCTTCCCGGATCGATAGGTTATTCAGCCGGGGAAAGCATCTTACAATTACTGAAATACTTTCGGAGCATTTGGCAAAACCGGAAACTCGCAATTCCCTCAAGTCGGGCAAAAGTCGGAAGAATTCCTCCATATAGCAAAGGCAAGACGGGATATTGACACTCAAATAATCACGACCTTTATAGATTGATGTAAATTTTAATGAAGTTCAATAAAAAGGTTAATATTTCTTACTGCAAAGGGAGGAAAATCGCAACATGTCATTAATTTGAGGGGAGTCTTTCCAGCACCGACGCAAATCAATTTTATTTCTGGCTTTTGACAGAATTCGAAAGTCTCGAACGGAATTTCCAAGATCCTCCTGATCGTTGTAATGTCCTTGGATCACGCCTAATGTCCTGATGTTATTAGCCAGAACTCTGAATAGTTTTACTGCAGTTTTTGTATAATATAACTTAGGTTTGTTGGGATGAAATGCCGGATAAATAGTCTTGGACAGATCCATAATGATTTCGAAAAATCTTGAGGACGATGTTGCTAGATTCACATGGTCACTGAGACTTAGGTACTTTAAAATATTTAAAAGACAGTCGTCGTTTAAGTCAAAGATGGTAAACATTTGGAAAAAGATCTTTACTAGTACAGGGTAAAATTGCAACTGACCATTGTGGGCTCTGAATGGTAGCAATAAATAGGCAGGTAAGTCGAGTTATCCGGCGAAAACTACGGGAGGCCACACGATACGACTTATCGACTTAGCGCCTTTATCTTAATCTCTCCAATATATGAAATATATCTATACTTATGGGTTTTGTTTATCAGTTGTAAAGATATTTGCGGAGATTTAAAATACTTAGATTAGAACGTTTCATTTGGAACGTTTAAACTTTAAAGTCGTATGGATGCGGAAGCGTGTTTGTAAATGTATAATTTATAAATGTAAACCATTTTTTTACTTAAATGTTTTACTCACAAGTAAGTAATATTGCATAGTATGTTTTTCCACCCTTCATATATATAAATTCATCCTGCTAAAAGCGCTAAAAGCTTATGATAGCTATTCCATTGAAAAGTTCAACCCCAAAGGACCTTAAAAAAAGCTCCAAACTCTAGACAAATAGTCCTTTGAGCTTTCACAGGACTTGATAGCTGCTGAACCTGGAGTGGATCTAATTATTAGTCTGGCTAATTAGCCACAGCACATGTCGAGAATCACTCACCCCTCTATTTTTTTAACCTGCCAGCGGAAAGTGTTTCAATTATTTGGTTCATCGTTGCTCACGTAATGAGGCGTGGTTTTCTGTCTCCGAACTATCTAATTAAGCCCGGCCTTTGAGCCACGCCCCTCCGATTGCCTTATAAATGCCCGATTAACGCAATTAGCCCACAATTAGGCACCATGTACTCACCGGAGGAGGCGAGAGCTCTGGGAAGGCGCAACTACCAAAGCATCCGTGAGATGATCCTGCTCTCCTATACGGTGGGCTTTAATCTGGTGGATCCCCTTCCTTCTCGTCTGCGAATGTGAGTGATTTTAAGGGATAAAGTAGCTGGATGTAAGGGATGTCTCCTCTCTTCCTACGATAGATGGACTGTGGTGCTCAGCCTGAGTAGTCTGGCTTCGCTTTATGGTCACTGGCACATGTTAATAAAATATATACAGGAAATTCCACGCATTGTGGAGGTGAGTAACGAATTTTGTATTAAATATTTGCTGGATTTCGGCTATATTTACCCATAATTACTACATTTTTCTTATATATTTTATAGACGGCAGGCACTGCCCTACAGTTTCTCAGTTCCATTTTCAAGATGTGGTATTATCTCTTTACTCATCGCCGAATGTACGAGCTTCTGCGTTTAGCCCGAAGTCATGAGTTACTCCAAAACTGCGAGATCTTTACAGAGATGTCTGGTATGTATATACATATAAGAAGTACAAATTACTTACGAATTTTTGGAGTATTTTATTCACAGATCTGCCGATGGTCAAGACTCTCCGACAGGAGGTGGAGACTACAATGAATCGGTATTGGGCCAACACTCGTCGCATACTCTTGATATATCTTTACAGCTGTGCTAGCCTTACTTCGTCATATTTTCTTAAGTCATTTTTAACTGGTATATATCAGTACTTCTTCTTGCCTGCAGGAACCTACGAAATTGTTCTGCGTAAGTTTATATATATAGTGTAATTAATTAAATTATATTTATCTATATTTATAAACGATAGCATTCGAGTCCCTTTATCCCTCCTGGAAGCCCAAGGGAATGACATTTCCTTATTATCACATCCAAATGTATCTGGAATCCTGTTCCCTTTATATTTGCGGAATGGGTGAGTACTCTCGAGATATATACTGTTCTCTCTGGTATTCAATCTTCAGTTTTCGGTAGCTGCCGTTAGTTTCGATGGAGTTTTCATTGTCTTGTGCCTGCACAGCGTGGGCCTGATAAGGTCTCTCAACCAAATGATTGGATACTCCACATCTGAGTTGGTGCCGCGGGAAAGACGAGTTCAGTATCTGCGTTGTTGTATCTATCAGTACCAACGAATTTACAGGTAAGAACTTTAGAAAATCAAAAGGGATTTGTTTTTTTTTTTTACATTTTATAAAGTTTTGCAGCGGAAATTAATGACTACTTCCGGCACATCACCTTCTCGCAGTTCCTGCTTAGTCTTTTTGTCTGGGGCCTGGCGCTGTTCCAAATGAGCGTGGGACTGGTACGTTTTTCCAAAAAGAATTCCCTTTCAAGCAGGTCTATTCACCGATTTGCTCTTGAAATTCCCCCACTTGCAGAACAGCAGCTTTACGATAATCCAGATGAGCATGTACCTGCTGGCAGCCGGCTACCAGATAGTTGTCTACTGCTACAATGGCCAGCGATTCGCAACTGCTGTGGGTGACATAACGGGGGAATCCCCCCATTCCACACTCTCCCTTCCCCATTTCCCACTTCTCCAGCCTAATTGTCCGACTAATCTCTCTCTCTCCGCAGAGCGCCCAGATTGGCAGGGCCTTCTACGAGTGCGAATGGTACGGGGAGTCGCGGGAATTCCGCCAGCTCATCGGCATGATGCTGATGCGCACGAACCGGGACTTCAGGCTGGACGTGTCCTGGTTCCTGCAGATGTCCCTGCCCACGCTGATGGCGGTGAGTTGGACCCCTAAACACCACACCTGTCCCCACCCTTTTGACTTGATTGATTTGCAGATGGTCCGGACAAGTGGACAGTACTTCCTGCTGCTGCAGAATGTCACAGAAAAATAGGGCCAAAAGTTGAATCAAAGTTACAGCTCAAAAAAGGTGCTGAAAAACTTTTGTTGGTTTTTATTTGTGGCATATTGAAATGGTGGTGAAGTTAATAAAATATATCTGAGCACTGCAAGAAAGATT
>JAEIIH010020451.1:0-11256 GCA_018904745.1 Drosophila orosa | reverse complement strand
TTTGAAAAAATGGCAAAAAAATAAATTCCTGCCGGACATGCCTAGATCGATTCAGTTTTTGATCCTGATCAAGATTATATATGATTTATAGGGTCGGAAATGACTCCTTCACTGCATTTCAAGCTATTGACTAAAATTTTAATACCCTGCAAGGGTATAACAACCAAGTTTGTTACCTTTCAATTATCTAAAAAGGTTTTTAAGCAAGGTTTTATCAGTTCTAAACTTCAATTTACAATTCTCTTTAGAACTTGGGTCGTCACAAAATGCTTTAATAATTATTTTACAATTTTAAACTGTTAACTGATATCCCCAAACTGTAGATATTCCAAACTCTTTAATGAAATATGGCCCAAAAGTAGAACTATGCCCAAAGGCAACTAATCTCTTCACTTCAGTGATTTACCTGGCTTGAATTTCCCTCGGCAGCAGGGGAACTATGGGAAAAAGAGAGTGTGTGGACTCTGTTTCCCTTTGGAATTCGAGTGGAGTGGGGCGGCGAGCTCAATTAGAAACTGGTTTTGAGTGCTGAGATCGCAGCCAGTGAGATCTGCGGATCTTGGCTGTTAGTCGACTCTCAGAGCTGAACTGAAACGGACCGCAGCGGAGGAGAAGGAACATACAATTTTTACCTGACAAACTGACCCGCAATATCCGTGGTGTGCACTATGCGCAAGTCGCCGGGCAGCCTCGCCTCGGAGCCCTTCTCCAGCTCCAACTCCTCGCTGAGCAATTCCTACAGCGATGCCAGCGATTTGGCCAACTGGGAGGAGTACGTGGCCGCCGATGGGAGTCTCTTCTACGTGGAGTATCTCAAACATGAGAAGGCTGCTGCTGGGGCGGCGGAGAGACGGGTGGAGTTTATGCGCCGATCGCTGCGCCTGGGAAAGAAGTCGTCGCGTCGCCAGCAGCAGCACAGCAACAGCCAGAGTCAGAGTCAGAGTCAGAGTCAGAATCAGAGCCAGAACCAGTCGCACAACAACCACAGCCAGCTGGATTCCCAGGCGGAGACGCAAGAGTTCCGATTCTCACAGTTCAAGACGGCCGCCCCCGATCCCAAGAAACTGGAGCTGGTAATCACCGCCGCGGATCGCTTTCGTTTCGGCCGCCGCTCCACCGCCGTGGAGTCAATCCTGGGCTTTCGGGTGCTGCCCTTTCCCGACCAGCCGGAGTGCCTGATGGTCGAGGGATTCGTGCATGACCTCAGTGCCCTGCAGCATGGAATAAAGCGCGGAGATTGGTTCAGGTCGCTCAACGGCATCGAGTTGTATGCCAGCAATGTGGACGAGCTACTGCAGCAATATGTGGAGCCCACGCAGGTGTGTCTGGGTTTCCAGTCCTGCGGTTCGGGGAATGCCGCTTCCCCGGCGGATCCTTCCTTCAACGCACAGAACCTGCCCGATGAGCAGCAGGTGTGCAAGGTGGAGAACTTTGCCGCCTTTGCTGAGAAGTTTGAGCAAATGCTATTGCCGGAAACGGAGACTTCTCCGGATGTGCCCCTGCCCTTCGCCATGCTGCTGCTCCCACCGGAGTGCTATCAGCATGAGCAGCAACAGGACTCCCTCTACTATTATCCCGAGACACCGGACAACTTCCTGTTCAAGGCTCGTGGCAGCTTCCTGACCCTGCACGCTGTGCTCAGCGAGCTGCACACCCACCCGCTAAGCTCTCGCCTTCTGGTGGAGCAGGTGCCCTACCATGTGAACTATCGCCGGCTCAACGGTTTCCTGGTGCTCTTCGCCTACGCCGAAGCCCTGTGCAGCGCGGCGGAGTGCAGCCTGCGATCGGACGAGTTCATTGGATACATTCGCTTCTCGCTGCCGGGCTTGGTCCTGGAGAGCTTCAGTTCCGAGGGCGGCACTGCCTCGAGCTCCAGCCTCAAACTCTTCCTGCGCCACTTTTGCGGGATACAGAGGACGCGCCTCATGGCCAAGTGTCGGGCCGGTCACATCCGCTTCGAGGAGCTCCTAGGACAATCGCGTAGCTTGCCACTGCCAAAGGAGGCCCAGCTGCGGATCTTCGATGCCCTCAGCGAAATGGAGGCCATGGATTACCGCAACTGGAACGACGAACCGCTGACCACGCACCGTGAGTTCTTCATCTACGGCAGTGCCTTGTACTACGATGGCTTCCTGGTGGCCAGCCTGCTGCCTCCTGAGGTGAGAGTAAGTGTAGAGGGTTTCCTGCGCTGTCGGGGAATCTTCGATCTATTGGGAGCACCGGGGATCAGAGTCCGGGAGCTGTACGTCTGGGAGGAGATCGTTTTGCCCAGCGCCACAGGCCGTTACTTCCTCACCGTCTGCACGCGGAATCACCTGAGTCTGGCCGTCATCCTCAAGATCTTCGATGCTCCCGATATGGCGCCAGATGCAGTGGTAGGACCTTCGCTCTTTTACATCGAAGAGATCCAGGAGACGCTGGATCACCTGGTGCAATGTGGCATCGAATCGTTGGCTATGTTCTGGTCCATTTCGAACAAGAGGCCCGAGGTGCTGGATGCCACGGCAGGGGAGACCAGGGATCAGGAGAAGGAGCCCAACAACAGCCGGCTGGAGTCGTTTCTCAAGCAGAAGCTAACCGTGCTCAGTCCTTCGTCAGTAGAGGAGGAGGCCCAGCTGTGCTCCTCTCTCGGTGGATCCTCCATACACAGCCTGACGCCCAGCGAAGATGACTCTTCGCGGCGTCGCTTGACTCCCATCCACGGTGCTGGCGAGGATTCAGATAGCGGCTCTGACTGGGAGAACTTTGCCGTCCAGCATCCCCTGCACTACGGACTGAATCTGGGCTCAGAGAGCCACAATCAAAGCCAGATGACGGAGTCCATGTGGAAGGAGATCAACAATGTGGTGCCAGTGAAGATTTCCGCCGGCTGGAAGAATTCGGTGCTGCACTACGTCTACATTGACATAGCCAATGGCTCCCTATTTGCTCCCTTCAATGACAGTTCCGAGACTGGGTCGTCGTTCCTATCCGAGATCCGTCAGGCCTGCCACATAATCCACGCCGTGTTGGCCAAGTCCAAGCACTATCGAAGGCAACTTACGGAATCCACGCGAGCGAATCAAGCGAATGCCAATGGGCAGGTCAGCAGCAGTCAGGCAGTGTCGCTGGTCAAGGAGCACGGCATGACCCTGGAGGTCCAGTCGCAGCCGAAAGCGGAGGCCCAATCCTCAAGGAGCAGTCGGTTTGTGGTGGTGGGTCGCCTTTTCCAGTCGCCCGCCAAGGAGGTCTACGTCTGCCATCGCTCCGATGTGCCCCAGAATATCGTAGAAATGGCCTTTCGACTGTCCTTCTTCTCCATGGGATAGGAGTTCTGTGAGGGAATTTAATTGAAATATTTAATGGGAATCCTAGTGAACCTACGGAATTAATCAGAAAAAGTATTTAAGAACTAGAATTAGTAGAAAGTATGTACATATTTCTTATACATCGCAGAGAATAAATTGGTATTTAACACAACACAAACTGAGTGCGAATATGTGTTTCCATTCATTCATATTTCATATTTCATACTAGAGAAGCCATCAAAAAGTGGACACTATTTTTAGAGTTTAGTGGGAGGGTCTCCCATTCTAAAAGTAGTTCCACACGCACTAAAAAATAAAACACACAAGACTCGCCGCAATAAATCCGCTGAACCATCTGTCATCGTTCCAACAAGCGGCTCAAGGTGGTGGTGTTCCCCAAATACTCTGTCTGTCTGCCACGATCTGCAGTTCTATTTGGTTGTTTCAATAAAAAACACACCTTAACTGCGAACAGAGGAGCTTCCTTGAGGATTTTGTGAGTAAATAAAGGAACTTCGAGCTTCGTCTGCCACGATCTGCAGTTGTGATTGGTTGTTCCAATAAAAAACTATTGGATTTTGTGAGTAAATACAAATACTTTGAGCTTCTATGGATCATTGGTTCCTGGGCCTTGTGGTTCTCCTTTCCACGGCTCTTGCTCAGCTGGCGGAGCCCCAGAGAGAACTTTCCAATGTAACCAGCAATCCTCTGGAAGAAGAGGCCAGTCCAAGGCTACCCAGCGAGGTCCAGAAGGCTGTGTGTACTGTAACTGCCGGCGAGGTGAAGGCTTCCGCGGAGGCAGTCACCACAAAGACTTTGAAAGGCGTCTGCGGGTCAGGTGCGTGTCTCTTTTGATCTCTTTGCTACGGCTTATTAATCCACACACATTTCCTTCTAACAGACGAAATGAACTTGGCTTTTCGTAACCTGGAGAGCAAGTTGTATGAGGAACTGCGAGTTATGAAGCTAATACTGGTGCATTTGGCCAAGTCTAGTGGCTTAAAAGTGAATACAGCTTTGCCTACAGCGGTGCCCGAACCAACTACAACCACAAATCCCTCACCAATGCCCTTCTTGAGGCCCATAGAGCCAGCTGCCAGCAGTTTTCCAGCTGAGGAGAACGAAGTTGTGCCCGATTTGGGTACTAAAAAGGTGCCCATGCTGAAGCACTTGGAGAGACAAGGGAACTCGGATCAGGGTGCTCGGGATGACGAGGTCGATAAGTTCAACAACACCATGCTGGCCGACCAGAATGTTAAGCTCTTCACCTACTATTGGAAGCTGGAAAACGTAACAGAGCGCATTAATGCCCCCAAACTGGACACGGTCACAAGTCCCATATTCAGCATTAAAGGTACTAAAGTCTTATTCAAAAAGCAATGCTTAATTTACCTTCATAACTTCCTTCTCAGGAAAATCTCTGCAACTCAAGTGCACCTTCCACCACATGAATCGCGAACTGTTGAATCTGCAACTGGGCTACGGCGTCTTTTCTCCTGAGGCCAACAATATAATGCTGGAAATGGGTGGCATCTTCCAGAAGTTCAAGTGGACAGAGGATGTGCTGCTAAAGCATAAGATTTCCATATTGGATCAGAGCCACAGCCACAGCCAGCGAAGGTCGCAGGACCTTAGTTCCCAGGAGCTGACGAAACTGGACACGGGCTTCTCCATACCAAACAGCGTGCTGCTGGACAGCAGCACGTACATCAAGCAGGACGCTCTCCTCATACAGATTCTTTTATATTTGTGAATATGACGGAACAACGTTTGCAATTAAAATGAGAGACCAAAACCATGTGCTAATTCGTTAGTAAAATCTTCACAGCTTGCTGCGTGCCCCCTTGGCCTTGATGTCCAGGAATGGCAGTGCGATGGGATACAGCTCCTTGCACGACTTGAAGCTGACAATGTCGCTGATGGGCTTGTGCCGCTCCATGTTCGTAACCTCCACTGGCTCCGCCTCGCTTGTGGCATTCGCATCCGTTTGCTGGGACACAATGTGCACGGAAAGAACGCGTCGCTCGTTGCCATCCTTTGCAATGAATTTCTGCAAGAGAGTGGTTAATCAGGAGGAATCCTTTTAGTTACCGTTTAGTCTGCCTACCTTGAAGTAGTCCACAAAATCCTCCTTTGTTATTTGCCGGAGAATGGCCACCTCAGCCTCTTCGCGCTCAAAGTGATACGTCTGCATGGCTATTTCGCCATAAAACTGGCTAAACTGCTGGAAGATGGTCTTGGGCTTCTCCAGCTTCTTCACGGCCAAAGCCTCCTTGTGCCTCTCAAACTCATCCTGGGGCATATCCTCAATCACTTGCTGCAGGTTTTCCACAAAGTTAATTGATAATAAAAACAGTTGAACAAGAAATAATTACCAGATACGTTTGCAAGAAGTTCTCAATGCGATCCTCAACGAACGAAGGATGCTTTGCCGACTGGACAATGATCCGTATGCCATTGGCCCCGTTCACCTTGCGCACTCCGCTAAAGACAATGTAGCCGAGCTGCTCCTTGGTACGCAGGCAATCGTAGCAGGGCTCGGAGAGCACCTGGGACACTAGATTTACCATTATATTTGTGTGATCTGTTTGTGCGCCGCATTGCAGATACAATTGTGTGCAGGAGCTCTTGTGGAACTCGTTCTCCTTCTCGAATAAGTAGCTGTCGCCTAGAAATTAAGAGTAAATTAATTATTATATATAAGAAATCAAAGGTTAATTGAAACCCACCTGCCAGCAGCTTGTACTCTCGCTTCTTCAGCATTTGACGTGCCAGAATGGGCAGTTTGGAGGCATTGGTGGCCTCCAAGCGATTGTTCACTCGCCCCGCAATATCCGTGGCCTGCTGCTTGGTCACATTGCCGAAAATAAAGCACTCTGTGTGCAGGCGTTGGAAAAACTCCTTGGCAAAGTTCAACACTCGATCGTAGGTGACAACTACAAAGGCAAAGGCATTAACATCAAGAAGGGCTAATAATATCTAGTGGTTGCTTACGTTCCATGGCATCCAAGAGCTCCACATTCGCCCAGGCATTCTCAGTTAACAACAAAGCTAAATAGTAGATGGAATGCTGATATGGTTGCTCAGCCTTAAAGTTTTTCAGTGAACGTACATACTCCTCCTTCAGAATGTCGAATCTCTTCTCGTCGATGGAGAAGTCAAAGAGATGATCCAACAGCTTCTCCAGCAACACCACCTGCTTGTCACTGAATCCCCGAATGGTGAACTTCAAAGGGAGTGGGATTTAAAAGTAATCTTTACATTATCTTCTTGACAGACACTCACATCAATGCCACACGACTTGCCCACCACGCTGAGCTTCAGGCTGGCCAGCTCTGCGTCGTACAAGTACTCGTTGAGCTGATCCTTCAGCAGCATCACCATCATGTGGTTCAGATTGCAGTTGAGGGGATCCAGATAGGCGATCGGGTTGGACATGTCGAAGGTCATGCAGGCCTTGGGCTTATTGAACTGATTGTCCTGTTTGTGCCACACCCGCAGAATGGGTGTGTCCAGGATAATCGCCGGGTGTTTGGGTGCATCGCCAGGCACGTCGGCTATATCAAAGTTTGTGGGTATAAAGCTATTCGGCAAGGCCAGCTTAAGGTTCTCATTGAGTTCACAGTTTTCCCAACTCTTTAAATAAAACAAACACTTTAATTCTCTTCAACTTTGCTTACAATTGACGCTCACCTGCACTGTATCCTTGCTGACACGCTCCAAGCCATACTTGGTCTTGTAGTAGGGCTCTGCTTGGTCGCACTCCTGCTCGAAGCTCTGGCTCACCATTACAATGCGGCTCTTCGAAGGCACCAGCTCGTCCAGCAAGCTCTTGATCAAATCCGGTCGCCATTCATTGCTCATGTAGGGTGCAATCAAGACCTCCTCCAGGGGGAATATTTGCATGGAGGAAACCGCATGCGTGACCAGGCTTTCCGGCTGCTCCTTCTCCTTGAACCGGAATCGCATCTCATTGAGCTTTACGCACTCGTCAAAGATCCACTTCTTGGCTCCCTCCTTGCGCAGCAATTGCAGATACTGGAAGATGATCTTCACAATGTCGTCCACATGCTCCAGTCCCTCCTGCGTCAAGTCCACCACAATTTCGAAGAAGCCAAAGCCATTCTGTGTGTTCTGATGGCCGGCCATCAAGCTGCAAAGGATTATTGATTACTAACTATTAAGTAAACACGAAATCAAGGGATATATTACTCATTGCACCAGCCCAGTCGCCGTAGTTCCGACAAAATACTGCCCTTGCCCTCGTGGCCGATGAGGTGCGTCAAATAGTTGTCCGGCTGCAGGTTAAATTAGTTTGATTAGTCCCTTAAAGTACCTTGAAAGTTAACCCAAACTTACGCCCGACTTGTAGAACTCTGTTAGGTCATCGGTGGTAAAGCTTATTGTCAGCGAACGTATGTCCTTAATAGGCACAATTTTCACCTTTTGACCGTAGCGATCCTCGGCGTAGGGATGCCGCGGCCAATCAGGCACCTCGACGTTCTTGTTCTCAATTTCCGAGAACTTCTCCAGCACCATGCCTTCCAGTTCATCCAACGATTCCTTGCCAATGACCGACAAACACATAATGTTGGCCGAATACCACTTCTTGTGGAACTTGAGCAGCTCGTCGCGCACATCGATGTGCTTGGACTTAGGTATTTCGGAGAGCGTGGTCTTGTTGCCGCTGCCAAACTTGCTGTAGGCATGGTCCGGCTTGGCCAGATGGCGGCTCACCTGCTTGATGCGCCACAAGTCGCTGGGCAGGTTCTTCTCGTGCTCGGAGTTTACCTTTAAAAATGAACTCGGGTTAGTGTGAGGACTAAACTTATGCCTAAACATTGCTTACCGCATTAATCTCACGCTCAGTGGCACTTGGCGTAAAGAGTGGCGCTATAAAGAACTGAGCGAAGCGATCCAAGGCCCCGTCCAGCTTATCCGGCGCCACATGAAAGTGGTACTTGGTCATCAGGGGATAGGTGGCGGCATTGCTGCTACCGCCGCTCTGCGACAGGTAGGTGGTATAGCCGTTCTCGTGCGGATACTTCTCGGTGCCCAGGAAGAGCATGTGCTCGCAAAAGTGCGCCAGGCCAGGCAGACTTGTGGGATCGGACATGTGACTGCAATTGGTATTGTTTTTTGATTGTATTGGATTATGTGGGAGCTGTGAAAGGCACACCAAAACTCACCCCACTTGCACGGAGAGTGCAGCCGCCGAAACATCCGTGTTGGGATCGCTGATTAGAAGAACCTTCAGGCCATTCTCCAGCTTCAGGCCACGGTAATCGCGTGTGTCCTGCTGCGACTTCTCGATGTTGTTCAGCCTGCAAAAGAGACGCAGATCGTTAGATCATCTCCATGAGATCACCTCTCTCTGACTCATGTAATTTACTACGTATCTCAGACGAGTTACCTCAGAGTCGGCTCCTGGGAGTGGGGCTTCCGCGTTGCGGGCTTTTGCAGCGTGCCCTCGGCGACGGTCATTTTGGGTTTGCTTAGCGTACCAATCGATCGACTTGCTACTAAAATGCTGGACCCCACCTCACCACTTGAGCTGTGCGAAATAAGGGCGAAGTGTTAGGCGTATCCGGTCGAAAATGCGTTTTATATTTCTGCCAACCGTCGGCTGAGTATCGCTGTTAGGGCAAAAATCGATTTTCTGCACGAAAAATACATCGAGTTTCCGAGTTCTTGGGAAGTGACGGAACTTCTGTTCCCGCGTTCTCAAAACTCCTGAATTTGGGCGGATGATTTCTTTGAGTGTTGCAGTTGTGTCTCGCGGTTTAATTTACTTGGTTTCAGCCAAAAATATATTAAATTCTATGTCTAAATCGTTTCGCAACAACTACAACGCAAAAATCATCTGTTTTGCATTAGTAGGGCTGCATTTTGCCAGAAGATTTGTACTAAAATATGTCAAAACTATTTAAAAAATACCAATAAACAATAAAAACATTTATATTTACAGAACTTAAAAGGAAATTAATTAAAATCGGTAATTAATTGAGAAATATATGTAATTTGTGGGTATTTTTTTACCATATTTTTATAACGGCAAACGAAGTTTATCGCCTATCGATATTAGTCGACTTATCGCCCATTCTGTAACAATCGATAGTATCGATCACAGCTCTAGCGCGTAGAACAATTGCGGGCTGTAACTGCAACGGCATTTTATTATTTTATTTTATTGATAGTGCGCTGCGTAAGACAAACATTTGTTAATCCGCCGCACACCGCAGCAGCCAGACAGCAGCAATGCCAATTCTTTTGAAACCGTGAAGCAGCCAGTGCGAACCAGAAACTGTATCGCCATCGCCCGTGTGTGTGTGGGTGCAAAAATAAATGCAAATTGTTGTAAAAATGCCGTGCTTTAGTGTGCGTGTTGATAAGTGCAATACGCAAAAGTAAGAACATTGAGGCATATAATTCGTATAATTCAGCCAGCGGACGCTCCCAGAGGTATGTGCGAGAGATATATACATATATATCTCAATTCGACCAGCAATCAAATTAAGTTCTAATCAAATTGTTTACCAACTAAAAGCACAAAGGTGTGTGTGTGTGTTTTTGTTTGTGTGTGTGTGCCGAAAGTGCAAGTGCTGGGCTGCTGGGCCTGCATAGGGGTTAACGGGCTTCAATCATGCGTTTTTCATTATTTTTTTCCAACTGCTGTGATGTGGGCCAAGTTTGTCGGAGAGAAAGAGAGAGAGAGGAAGAAGTGGTGGAACTCCAAGATCCCCACTTGGATGCGTGTGTATGAGTGTGTGTTTGGTAACGGTGCTTGTGACCGTTTTCGCAATGGCAAGAGAAAATCAATAAAAGCTGGCAAAAATTGAAAAACTAGACATATGACAAATGGCGAATAAGAAGATTCTCCCCAGACTCGAAAGATTCCCATGTCGCATCACTGCTAATTATGCTAATATGCCGATAACCGGAATTACTTGGCAAGTTCGCACTTGCTGGGCATGAGAGGTGGCTCACTTGGATCCTAGGATCTAAAAATAAATAAAATAGGGCTTGAAATTCCCGTTAAATGGGTTTAATTTACTATTAAAATGTGTTGGTTGATTTTTAAAAATGTTGTAGCATACTTTGGGGCACCGTTTCAATGGATTTCTAAACCATAAGCCATTCCTGTGGCAATTATTATTATTATGTTGCTTAATTGTAGTTTTTAGTACATGAAAAGTGTAACAATCTTATCTTATTTCATCCCCTCAATATCCACAAAATAATTCCCAAGATGATTGCTTTATTAAACAAAGAAAATCGAACCGAGTTTAATGGGTCAACGTCCTTTCATGATCCTATTCATAATCCAGCCGAATATTTGTATGTATCATGATCACTCTCAGAGTGTGCCTTTCTCAATTGCTTTGTTATTGTTTTGGACTTTAAGAAGTTCCAAAAATAGACTGCAGGCTTTGCCGAGCAGATCGGGGACAATGGATTCGCATGCACGCAGGAAGAAGCTCTGATTGTTCGGATTGATGGCAGATATTTTTAGTGCAGTCCCCCAATTAAGTTCAATTAGAGAGAGAGACGGCCCAAGCGAAACTTATCACTTGACTTTCTGCGTAACAAGTGGAGCACACAGCACACACACAGGGAGGGGTCAATGAATGCAGCGGCGATAAGTGTATAGATTATATAGATAGATTTCTTAGGATAACGATACTCGCGATACTTGCACTTTCCATTATCTTCTGACTCTGGGAACTTGAGTTTATTGATAAAAGCTCTGGTTCTTGTGTTATATTATCATAAAGTAAACATGAAGAAACGGAAATCTATAGACTATGTATTTTGATTCCGCTGTGTCTAGACTGGAGTCTGGATTATCAACACAATCCCCAAATATAACAAGTTTATACTTTGTTAATCAGAACCTTAAAAATCAATGAAGGAATCATTTCCGACCCTATAAACCATATATATTCTTGATCAGCACTAAAAACTGAAT
>JAEIIH010020437.1:0-14897 GCA_018904745.1 Drosophila orosa | reverse complement strand
AATTATTAAGAAATCTAGATGTTTATTTAAGTATTTTCAATATCTTTTAATATTGTTCGGACTTTGTAAAAGTTTAAAGGCGTCAAAATTGTTAATTAGATAAATAGCTGTGATAAACATATAAAAAAACATCATTTTCTTAAGATACTGGGATGAGTATTCCAAAGAACAAGGAACTAGGGATGTTTTTAGGCGACTTTCCACGTGACTTTCTTTATTTAGAAGTCTAGATGTTTAAGTGTTTTCCAAATCTATTAATATTGTTCGAAATTTGTTAAATTTGCAAGTATTTATATTTGAGGAAGGAATTCAATATAATTAAGATAACATGCTCCAAGAGGAAGTAAACAGCCAAAATGACCGGTAATAATCCTTATGAAAAATAGTTTATAGACAAATTGAATGTGAATTTGATAAATAGCTGCGATAAACATTTAGGCAAACATCATTTTCTAAAGATACTGGGATGAGTAATCCACGGGCAAGATGCTACGAATTAAATTGGCGCTGCTACTAGCTTGACCGCTGCTGCATCGATGCCGTTTGGGGCGGTGTTTTGTACTATTTCGCCGTTTTTACGTGGGGATGGGATGGGAGACACAGACGCGAGATCGTGGATGCTGGGAAATGCCCGACGGGATGAGACCGGGAGCTGCGTTTGCGGCTGCGGCTGCGACTGCTGCTTCTTCAACTTTGTACTATTTATTCGAAAATAAATTTCGAAGTAGTTGCTGCACACACACTCACACCTAGTGCACTTTACATATGCCGCGGGGTGTGTGTCTGCATGAGGCTGTGGTGGTGCGTATGACGTACTTGTGTATGTATAGTTTTGATATTTGTCTGCCTTTATTAATGTTTTAATTTTAATTGCATTTAGGTCCGGAGGCGCGCGTGCTGACGACAACGGCGTGCCGAGACACCGAGAGATTCCGTCATTAATTAATTAACCAACCCGTGCCGAGCAGAGGTTAATCGGCATTTTCGCGGCACGACACTTTTCGCCTTTTTTTCGGGGTGAAATTCGCAATGATGATGATGACGACGACCGAACAGGAAAAGGAAAACACACGCGGCGGCCGTCCCGTTGAATATTTTGGAAAACTCTGGCAAGCTTCCGCTTGGCGAGTCTAAAATTAACAGCAAACAGATCAGAACGGAGCGGAGCAGCCCTCAAAAATCGGAGATCCGAAGGCGGAATTCGTATATCTGAGCGGATAGCGGTGCACGCGCTGCTGCTTAGGTCCGTGTTGTTACTGTAAATCTTCAGCCGCTGAAAATAACATCAGCCTCCGATCCGATCCGATGCGAGCCGTACTGAGAGCGAACGAGCGAGCGGACGGATGAGTGAGTGAGAGTGCTTGCTAGTGCGAGGTGATCTCAGCTGTTGCTGCTGCTGCTGCTGCAACTACGCTAATGACACTCGCAGCCACCAAGAACGAGCGCTCCCACACACTCGCGACCTGCGATCAGTGATGCCGTCATATTTTGGGGACTATCAGAGACTTTAGGCTATGTATGTAATACATACATATGTATGCTATCTATAGTTTTGAAATCTTTTGAAGACCAAGGATATACACGGATATAAAGGAGTAAAGGACATATGGCTATTTAAGCTCCCGGTGTTCTGTGTGCTGTTTTTTTCAATCCTCCAGCAATTCGTGCAAAAACAACAAAAATCGTCCTCAAAGAGGTGTCAAAAATGGTCGTCACTCCCAGGAGATTGCAAAAACAAATCCTGTGCGGCGCGAAGCCCATGAAGGTCGTCAAAAACACAAAATCAATGCGGACGATCCTTCCTTTAAAGGATATCGAAAATAATTACATTTTAAGAATATGGAGTTTAAAAGTACAAGCTTTTTTAATTGTAAATCAATATTAAATAAAGGCACCTTTACTTTCAAAATAACTGCAAAATTTCATCTAATGCCTAGGGTGCCAACACTATCCCATTGAGTGAGAGAGCGATGCGCTCATTACTTTTGGCGTTCTTTGAGCAGCTGCTCCGCTCTGCACGTTCTCTCACTTACCCCCACACGACGACGCAGCGCCAGAAGCAGCGACGCCGGCAGAACACTTGCCGTCGTTTACCCACTCACACACACAGACACAGACAGACGCACACTGGCGAGCGTCGATCCATTGTCGAACATAGAAAATACAAAAATCAAATCATAGGTGTTTGTTAATTATACACTGTGCCCTGGAGGCTGGGAGTCATGGTTCACATGGCAGCTTTGTCAAAGCGTGCGAATTGGAAAGAAAGAAAGGGTTAGTTAGATAGTATTCCAGAGTACAATTTGAATATATCGCATGAAAGGGATTTTTGACTTAATTAAGAGGGTGACTTGACACCCCTTCATGAAATTAGATATTCTTATTTTTTAACTCGGGAAATCTATAAAACTACGATTAATTTACCTTTATTAGAATATTATTCAGTGTTATTTATATTTGATTTTTAGGAGTAACATTTTATCTTAAAAACAAGAATGACCATACAAAAAATTATATTAGTATTTTGTATTTTAATATATTCTAGTTTTGCAATCCCTTTAATGCAATTTGAACTTACCAAATTGAGGTGGTTTTTCATTCTATATTTTATTACATTTGTAACATACATGTAGCATAGTTTTGAACTACATTTACAAGGGGCTTAAAAACTCTAGTGATTTCCGTAGCACCTGTAGGGCATCCAAACCGTCACCCAAAAATCGACCGTTCTTCTCCAGTTTCAGTTTCGTCTGCCTCATTGAACAGGAAAACAACAACAGCTACGGATCGAAGCGTTTATCTCGCTTATTTGCTAATGCTAAATGATTGTCTTGTGCTTCTTCGCCATCCTCCTCGCAATGTTTGTTGCAGTCAGCCGTCGCTTTATTTGCTGTTTTCTTCGATTTTATTTGTTGCTGTACCCATTTTGTAGGTTCGCTATGTTTATGTTATTTGGCAGGTGGGCGGGTGACTTTTCGTTTTGTCTAATGAAACCCGAATATGTGGAATAAATTCAAATGCGATTCATGTTTTGAATGCTATTTATTTTTTTTTTTTTAGCAATTTCACACGCAAAGCCCACACACCCACACATCAGACATATAGGAACCGCAAGTGCGGCTAACGATGACGCCGATAGCGACCATAATGATCATAATGACGATGATGATCTGAGCCCAGCTTCCGGTTTTTTTTAGGTATTTTGGCGTCTAACTTTATACATTTATTACCCACTTTTTTGTTTTGTTTTGCGGTGTATATGTAATTGATTTAAACCGAAAGATCTGCCAAGCCTAACATGTGTCGGCTGTCACATGGAGTGACAGTTATTTCGGTTAGGTTCCATATTAGGGCTGGGCATTAAGCGTGACATCCCGGCCAGCTGGATTAGCCTAAAACTTGACCCAATTCAGCCGAACGTGTTGAGCGGTCGCACGAAGCGAACAAAAGGCTTTTATGCCAAAGTGGGATTGACAAAAAATAAATGCAAGCAGCCCACACTCACAAAAATAAAGCCAAAAGTGATCTGAATGCGAGTGACACGACCATAGAATACCTGGTATTGAGCTCTTCAATGTCTTTGCTGATTATATGGTTCTAGTTTTCTGTTTTCCTGATGGAGCGAAGATTTCTCTTAGATTATATTTTTGTATTGAACTTGTTTTATGTTGGTTTTCATTAGTTTTTATATTAGAAACTCCTGGATATAACTAGCTATGTGTAAGAATATATATTTGTAATCACATATATGTAAGTAATTGAAGTGCTTCATGGGCTTCCACGAATATACCCCCCGAATCTTGTATATAAGCACCAAGCACATGGGTGGAAAATTCGTTTGGACTTGACAATGGAGGTGCGAATAGATCGATCGCTTCAGCAAAATCCATAAGCAGCTTACAGCTTCACCAAGCGAATATATTTTTGGGCATTTAAAGGGATTATTTAATGGCTTGTGAGAGAGTCAAGCCGTCAGAGTTCGCAGCAGCATTCTTTTATCTACACGCACACACTGCGTATACTTAATTGCGCATACGCACTGTGGCGCACCTTGACAGTCTTTCTGCTGCTCTTCTTCTCTTTGCTTGACCGTTTTATTAATAATGATATTGAACATTGACACATTAAATGTGCCACTTCCACTCCCCTCCTTTCGTCACAATGTCAGCCAGAACTAAAGCTCGGCCAGAGCCGTTCTCGGAAGCCTTTGAAATGTGGCATCGGCAAGAACTTAACTATTGACATTGGCCCATTGCGATAGCCGCTCTTGTGCGCCTTTGTTATGGATATTATGGTTATAAGCCAAAAGCCGTCCGTCGACACTTTCCTTCGCACACCTTCCACTCGCACTGGTGTGCATTATGCTTTTGTATATTTTTGGCTAATTGAATTTGAACTGCAGAGGCTTTGGGCTGGCGGGAGAAACTATAAAAGCCAGGGCCCGAAATGCAGGCGATGCAGGTTTCCAACGACCAATCGCCGCGAATAGTCCGCCCCAGTGAAATATTCAGAACTCAGGCATCCTTTATGTAAAAAGTGTTTGAAATATTATTAGTGAATTTGCAGCTTTTTATGTAGAAAGTGTGATATAGGCGGGATATAGTGACGCAGCCAGGAACCTAAAACACAATGGAGAGGTACGGTAACGGTCTACTCGATCAGCTCGGAGTAAATCATTTTAAAATTGGGAATTTTTGTTGCGGTGTTGCAGCTTTGCAGTAGCAGCCGCGCAACTGGGGCCACACTTTGCCCCCCTGTCCAATGGATCGGTGGTGGACAAGGTCACCCCCGATATGGCCCACCTCATCAGCCCGTACTGGAACCAGTTCCCCGCCATGGACCCCATCTGGGCCAAGATCCTCACAGCCTACATGATCATGATCGGCATGATTTCCTGGTGCGGAAATGGCGTGGTGATCTACATATTCGCCACCACTAAGTCGTTGCGCACGCCCGCTAACCTGCTGGTCATCAATCTGGCCATCTCCGACTTTGGCATCATGATCACCAATACGCCCATGATGGGCATCAATCTATACTTCGAGACCTGGGTGCTCGGCCCGATGATGTGCGACATCTATGCCGGACTGGGCTCGGCCTTCGGCTGCAGCTCCATCTGGTCCATGTGCATGATCTCGCTGGACCGCTACCAAGTTATTGTCAAGGGCATGGCCGGCCGGCCGATGACCATTCCATTGGCCCTGGGCAAGATAGCCTACATCTGGTTCATGTCCAGCATTTGGTGCCTGGCGCCCGCCTTCGGCTGGAGCAGGTGAGTGTCCTCGATTGGGGTTTTAGTTTTAAAAGAATTTCTACAACAACCAAATCCCATACATAATATAGAGGAAGCAGTCAAAGTAACCCTTAATCCTTTCTCAGGTACGTGCCGGAGGGTAACCTGACATCGTGCGGTATTGACTACTTGGAACGCGATTGGAATCCACGCTCATACCTGATCTTCTACTCGATCTTCGTCTACTATATTCCGCTGTTCCTGATCTGCTACTCCTACTGGTTCATCATTGCTGTAAGTAGCCATGGGCTGTACGCTCGAAGGGGGTTATTCATCCCTTACGATCCTCCCCCTTAGGCTGTATCCGCCCACGAGAAGGCCATGCGCGAGCAGGCCAAGAAGATGAATGTCAAGTCCCTCCGCTCCTCTGAGGATGCCGAGAAGAGTGCCGAGGGCAAGCTGGCCAAGGTCGCTCTGGTCACCATCACCCTGTGGTTCATGGCGTGGACTCCATACCTGGTCATCAACTGCATGGGCCTGTTCAAGTTCGAGGGCCTCACACCGCTGAACACCATCTGGGGAGCTTGCTTCGCCAAGTCGGCCGCCTGCTACAACCCCATTGTATATGGCATCAGGTGGGCGTGGATCCTTACACAATATATTCCACAAGGCCATGACAGAATCCTTCATTTTCTTGCATTCCTTGCAGCCATCCCAAATACCGCTTGGCCCTCAAGGAGAAGTGCCCTTGCTGCGTGTTCGGCAAGGTCGACGATGGCAAGTCCAGCGATGCCCAGTCTCAGGCCACCGCCAGCGAGGCCGAGTCCAAGGCATAAATCCAGAACAGCAACAACAACAACAACAACAACATCTAACTTCTTACAACAGCAACAACAACAGCAACAAAAACAACAACAACAGCAAGAACAACTGCAGCAACAGAACGAAACGCTTTCGAATAACATCAAAAACAACAATAACAATGAACAAAAAATTATGCAAATTTCTTACATAACAAAAATCAATGTAAACTCAATAATTAAAACTTCTGCAATGTCAGTTAAAGACAACAAAAGCCTAACAAAAAAAAAAAACAAAATAAATGCAAACGAACTAGAAAAGTTACTCGAAATGTATTTTCTTTTGCCATTTAGGGAGAGATAAGATGAGTTGCATTCATCTCATAGGGAATTAATCTCAAGGATCAGCAGTCAGGCAAAGTCCTAAGCTAACTAATTTCTCTATCATTTATGTAGATCAACTAAGATTCTAGCTAGCTATTTCATTAATACTTCGGAAAGACTTATGTACCTCGAAGAAGGTTTATTAAAGTAATCTGACTCTCCCTAGTAGCAGAGCAACAACACTAAACTTTGTCTGGTAAGGAACTTTGTCTGTAGTCTTCTCCTTGCTTAGTGTCTCAGTTCTATTTGGATTGTAATGAAGATTATCCAGATTCTTTCGTTCAAGTAAGGGATTTGCTAAGGAACCTTGTCTGTAGTCTTCTCCAGGCTCAGTTGTGTCAGTTTCTCAGTTCTACTTGAATTGTAATGACGATTATCCAGACGCTGTAGATCAAATTAGGGAGCTTATTCCTATCTTCCAACTCCTTGAAAAGTCACAACCATGGACCAAAAATGTAACCAAAGTAAACTTTTCCTTCTTTTAATCTAACCTTACCTTTTTGTAAGACAAGTAAACAACTCATTAAAACCATTTCATTAGCAACCATTTCAAGTTAGTTCTTGTAAAGCACTTCACAATGTATTTTCTGTTTCAGTTTTTCGTTTCTTTTTTTTGTTATAAATTACAGGCACTTAAATTCCATTTTGTATGATAAATTAACATGCAAATGGCAAAACGCTCGTCAAGCGGACCCTTGGCTTGCCCAACTCCGAGTTGGACCAGCCGCAAGTCAACCTAACAGAAGAGTTCCACCCCAGGGTGGCTGGGAAGCTCACTGAGCTTTACAGCTGTTAGTAGCACATAGACAACATTAATTACAACAATCAATCCGCATCTGTAGTATCTGTTAAGGCACAACTATCCATCGAGGCTCTAGAGTCGAGCCAACGGTCACTCGCTGCAAGAATCATATTCGCTTTCGCTCTTTTTGATCTTCGTTTTGATGCCTGGCGTTCCAGGTGTCGTCGTTGTGGGTGATGGTAACGTATTATTGTTGTCGATCAGGGCCAGGGAGCAGTTGCCGCCAATGGGCTTGTGGTAAGTGCTAGCTGGACTGTCCACGCAATCGGGTGAGGTGCAGGCCCGTTCCTGTATGATAAGCTTCCACAGTCGCACTTCGATACCAACGCTGTAAGTATTAATGAAGGTATAAAATGGAGGTCTTGGTACACCTAAAAAGAGTTCATCGCACCGTAGGCCCAGCCTCATGAGGTCCAGCTTCTCCATGTTGTAGATGAAATCCTCAAATGTGAAACCTTCATTTAGGATGAGCGTCTTTGAGAACTCGTCTATGTCCTGCTGGGTCAGCCACTGCTCCAACTGCTCGTCTACCTCGTGGAGACCAAAGTGGTGCTTGTTTAGCTGCTGTCTCCGTGGATTGCCCCCTGAAGGCGGACGGACGCCGGAGATTCCGCCCACACTGGTACTCATTCTATGGCACTTCTTGTTGAACCCGTTGATGGTGCGCCTGTGCAGTGGCAATAGAAAGCTGGTTGTAAATTATAAGGGGTTATCACTGACCTACTCACCTCAACCTCTTCCTTCCGCCCATGTATATGTGGGCCAGCTCCTGGCTGATGTTGTGCAGCGCCCTCATGCTCTGGCGCTGCTGCTCAATCAGTTGACGCTGCAGCTTTTGCTGATTATCCCGGATGTCCCTCAGAATGCGTACACACTCCACCGAACTACTCAGGGCGTCACCTCCCGACTCTGCTGGCATCAACCCGACACCTCCGCCTGTGCTACTCGTGGGCAGCACCTTCTCTAGGCTCTGATGTTGCTTCTCTTGGCTGTCTGTGGAACCCTGCTGCATCAAGGTGGTGTGCAAGCTTTCGTCATCGTTGCCGGACAGATCCTTGTCCGCCAGATTGGCGCCCAGCTCAGGAGAGAATATAGTAACCGCCGCCTGGACGGCCCGCTTGACGAGATTATCGAGGGCAAACATCCAGTGCGGTTTGATGCAGTGCAGCCTCAGCACGCAGACCACCGCGTCCTGGAAGGAGTACAGCGCCAGATGAAGGTGGTCCAAGGCAACGGCGTCGTTGTTTAGCTTCTGCTTCAGCTCGTTGATGGTTGCCTCCAAGTGCTTTTCGTTCTCATTCATGATGTAGTCCCGCAGGCCCCTGATCAGCACCTCCAGGTCGCTTTTTCGAATAGCAATCGAATTTTGATCGGCGTCCACTTTCTTCAGCCAAATGTCGCAGATCTTGGACTCATCGAGCGCCAGCACCTTGGACAGAGTTGTCCTCCGCTGTGAATCCTTCTTCAGCCGATAGAATCCGTCAGTCTCACTCGTTTCACTGATACTCGTTCGCAGGGACGGCGTGGTTGGCTCAATCTCGGGCGAGAGCAGAAAGCCAGAGGAGTTGCGTCGCTCCAGCAGGAACTGGTTGCTGGGCAGCTCGTCAATATCCACTGATGAGGTGTGAGTGATGCTGGAATGGCAAAGGTAAGCAGGATTCTGAACGTTACACCTTTGAAGTCTAATTTATAATCAATATTCATTGGGTATCGGTTGCATGCTGCCCTCCTGACTTTCAAACTTAAGTGCTCCCTTGGCTTATCACTAATAGGGCTGTTGATTGATAACACCAATCACTACATATACTAATGATAATTGCATGCGATTGGAATATAATACGATATAAATAAAGGCGTAAACAAACTTACTCCAGTTCCGGCGTAGTGGGCGTGTTGCAAGTGGTGTTGTAACTCAGCGGCGGTGTGGTTTTATGGACCAAACGATCGGCGGGCACAGAAATACTGCGTCCAAACTCTGTGTTGATCGGCAGAACCGGACGCAACTTGCGTTGTTTACTGAAAACGCCAGAATATACATAATATATAAAGAGCTGTCAGAAGGGGAAGGGCTGTCAGAAACTTACTCGGCAAGAAAGGGATCGTCGAGTAATTGCGAGGCGGAGGGACGGTCAAGCACGCTGATGGCAAAACAGCGCAGGATGAAGTTCTTGGCGTTGAACGACAGCTCCTCGGGTATGTTGGGATGCTTCTTGTAGTAGCCCACCTTGAACATGGCCGCCTGTGCACAGCCCAGCTCGATGAACGGCGGCTTGCCGGTGGCCATCTCCACATTGGTGCAGCCAAACGACCAGATGTCGGCCGCAGGGCCATAGCCACGCACACCCTGATCGATGACCTCCGGTGCCATGTACTGCAGCGTGCCTGTGAACGTTTCCGTCATGGGATTAATGCGGGCCAGCCGCTTGGAGGTGCCAAAGTCAGAGATCTTGACCACGCCACTGTACGTGTTGACCAGCACATTGTCGCCCTTGATGTCGCGATGCACGATGTCCTGCTCGTGCAGATACTTCAGCCCCTCGAGGATCTGTTTGGAGTAGAAGGCCATGGTGGACTCGTTGTCCTTGAGCGGACCCCACTTGGTCTCCAGCAGGTCGGACAGCGAGCCTCCGGGCACCTGCTCCATGAAGATCTTGAAGAAGCCGTCCTCTGATCGCGAGCCCAAGTACCGCACGATGTTTCGGTGCCGCAGCTGCGAGTGCAGCTTGATCTCCTCGTGCAGGGGCTGTACGTCTTGGGAGTTCTTCTCCGGGACTTCCTTTATGGCAATTCGCACCTGCGTCTGCCTGTCACGGGCGGCGTACACGGTTCCGTACGTGCCCTTGCCCAGCACCATCTTACGGTTCTGATCATCGTAGTCGTACTCGTACTGCAATCAGGGGAGACATTGGGTTAAACTCTTTTCATACACTAATTTTGGAGAAGATTACCCACCTCGATTTGCGCTTCATCGTTGCTGAGATTGACGAACACCACCTGATCGGCGGTCATCTCCAGGATCAGGTCATAGAACTTCTGCCGGCACTCGGTCGAGGGAAAGTATATTTGAAAGTCGTCCGAGTTGTGGTGCACATACAGATAGGCGCAGCGATCGTCCCGCTTGTACAGACTCACGGATTTGATCTTGGAGGCCACGAACAGGAAGTCATGCAGCCTCTTGCACGCGTTTTTCGTGTGGGCCAAGCATATGTTCACGATCTGTATGGATTTCTCATCGGCATCCATGTTAATTGTCACGTAACTGGGCATGTAAATCTTCTGCGGCTCGAGAATCTGTCAATTAAAATGAGATACGTTAGTAAATCGTTGAAGGGAAGATCACAAATGTATAGTTACCAGTATGGGAAACCGAATGCTGTTCTTCACTTCCTCCGTGTTGGTGGCCTCCAGGAAGAAGTCCATCCAGAACTGAAAGACCTGCTCCTCGATGGCGGGCAGGCGTTCTTCGGGCTGCTTGCGGAACCGGTGGATGAGCGAGATGTTGCCGATGGTGGACTTGAGGTACCAGTTGGGCGGCTTTAGCTTGAACATGCATTCGGCCGCCTGAATCGCCTTGGCGTAGTCCTTGGCCAGCACAGAGATCTCGAAGAAGGTGGCCACGTCCCAATACTCGCTCAGCGAGGACAAGCTCCCCTTCTTGCCGATCAGGTTGTTCAGGGTCATGCCAATGTGCTGCAGCTCCTCCGTGTTGCTGAACTCTTTGCCCTCGATCACCAGCAGCGTGGCCAGATTGATGCCCGCATACTCGTTCGGCTGCACCTCAAAGCTCTGGCGGTACCACTTGATGGCCTGCGCCAGACTGGTGGCGTCCGTGTAGTCCGACTCCACGAAGATGTCCTTGTAGATGCGACCGCACAGGCAGAGCATGTCCGGAAAATGGTTCTCCTTCTTCTCCAGAGCCTTAAGCGAGGATTCAAGGGCCTTCTCCCTGTCACCCTTCCGATTCCGCCGGTTCAGGGCGAAGGCGTACAGAAAACTCATGTTGCCCGTCTCCACATATTTGCGGGTGTTTGGGATGTTCTTCAGGTCGTTGACTAGCCGCACCATGGCATCGTAGTCCTGGACATCCCTTAGCGAGCACATAAAGCTGTGCACCACCTCCCCGGACAAGACATGCGGATCATCCAGTCGCTTTCGCATCTCATGGAGGATGCTCTGCAGCTTGGCGCCGTTGGTGGCATACGTATCCCTCGCCGTTCGCATGTCGCTGAGAAATTTCTCACGCATGTGGGCTCTGTAAAAAAGGGGAAAAATATACATTATTGGGGAATTTAGCAGGGCTTTTATGTCATTGGATGACCTAGGAACAATGCACTCACTTTGATTGAATCTCCACATCCTGCAGCTTTCGCTTGAGCCGCCACTGCAACGTGGGCACTCGTCCCTCGACCAGGGGCTCCTTAACGTTGTTGTTGCTGACCTGGTTGGTCAGATGGCAGGAATTGCTCTCCGCATTAAATTTGTAGCTGAGAAACCAGTAGTTGGCACAGGAGAGCTGCAACGGAGAGGAGGGGGAGAACGTGAGTTCACCATATATGTGAATTGTGGTTATTTTTATGGCCGCCACTGTAAATGCAGGCCCACACTGCGTTGGCGTGTGTCGGCGTCTGTGTGTATGTGCGTGCCTCTTTGAGTGTTTGTGTGGGCGCGCTCGCATTTGTTATTGTTATTGTTGGAGCCTTCGCTTTTGTTTTTTTTATTGCCGCGGCCAAAACAAAAATAACGAAAGCGTTTCGGCGGAAATAGAAAGATCAGCAGCAGCGGCAGCGGCAGCAACAACAGCAGCAGGGAGTCACGACTTGGCTGCCGTTTCAAAGTTAAGCGCAAACACACACCTCGCTGGGCATTTATCTTATCGGAAACCGAACCGATCACGCCTCAAGATGTTTGCGGATCTCCCAGTCGGACGGACATACCGGAACAGGTAAATAACAGGGCAACACGCACCTTGAGACTGAGTGTCTGCTTGGACTCGACGTCGTTGTAGATGATGATGTTCTCCTTCATCCCGAAGCTCTCCCGCACGCCGCAGTGGTAGGACAGCGGTCGCTGCTGTGTGAGGATGCTCAGATCGATGACGGCCACATCGGCGTTGTAGAAGGTCTCCAGCACATTCGTCTCCCCAAAGTCGAGGCGCTCGAACTGCAACGGAAGAGTCGGGGAGTTGGGGGAGTGGTTCGAATTCAGGATTTCAGATCGCAGGCTACTGCCCCCGCACAACGATATATGGAAAGGCAAAATTGTATAACCACCCTCGCACCTGGACCCGCTGAAAATTGGCACCCGCCGCCTGCACCGCCTGCTTGATCTCCTCCAGCGCACAGATGCGGTCCTCCAGATGATCGCCCACGGCGGTATCGATTACACACACCACATCCATCGCTATTTCGATCCAATTAGATTCGATCTGCCTGCAGCTATTCCGGGCACTCTGCTCACTTCGCACTGTTTTTGGACGGATTTCGGGCACTTAGTGCACTTTCAGTTCGGCGAACGCGCGCTCCTTAGTGGTAAACAGTCTCATTACCACATACTTGATGCAATTGCATCGCGATAATTGCCGCGCGACGTAAAAATTATATCAATAAATAAGGAAATCTAGAAAATGAAATGCGCTGGACAGCGCCTAGTGTGACCAGGGTACAGGTTGCTTATAATATACCGCCATCGACGGAAAATATACTAAACATACGGAATTGAAAAATATATACATATATTTTCATATTTGGACCGTTAAAAATTATTAATGAAATTATTGGGATCAACAATATAAAAATATTTAGAATGAAATCTTTTAGTGTACACCAAAAAACGACACAAGATTTTTAATAATAATAAGCCAATTTTTATTCACATTTTAAAGCAGGACACAAATTTTTATCTACAATCCAAAATTTTTTAAAATAAAGATTTCCATTTATCGCATAAACTTTTCGCTTAATTCTAGGTATAAACTCGGCTCTTAACTAGCGTACTCCTTGAGGATGGATCCCGCGATAACCAACCTCTGGATCTCAGAGGTGCCCTCGTAGATCTCTGTGATGCGAGCGTCCCGGTAATGCCTTTCGGCGGCCATATCCGTCACGTAGCCCATTCCGCCGAGAATCTGAATGCACTGGTGAGAGCACATGGTGGCTGCCTCGGAGGCAGCCAGTTTAGCCATGGCGGCCTCCTTGGTATATGGTTGCTTATTGTCCTTCAGCCAGGCAGCGCGCCACGTAAGCAGGCGTGCCGACTCCATGGCCAGCGACATGTCTGCAATCTTCTGCTGAATTGATTGCAGCTTGGAGATGGGCTTTCCAAAGGCCTGTCGCTTCTGAGCGTAGTCCACGGCGAGTTCGAGGGCCGCCTGACCAATGCCGAGAGCCTGTCCGGCGATTCCTATCCGTCCAGCGTCCAGAGTCTGCATTGCAATCTTGAAACCGAATCCAGGCTCACCCAGCATGTTCTCCTTGGGCACCGCGCAATCCTCGAATATAAGCTGACAGGTAGAAGATCCCCGGATGCCTAGCTTGTCCTCTTTCTTGCCCAGCGAGAAGCCTTTAGCACCCTTGGGAACTATGAACGCCGAGATGCCCTTGTGCTTCAATTGCTTGCTGGTGGTGGCGAATACAATGGCTACCTCAGCTTCGAAGGCGTTTGTAATCCACGCCTTGGTTCCATTCAGTACGAAGTGGTCTCCCTTGTCGGTGGCTGTAGTGGAGGCTGCTCCGGCATCGGATCCGTTTCCAGGCTCCGACAGGGCAAAGCAACCCACACGCTCGCCGGCTGTAAAGGGTGTGATGTAGGCTTCCTTCTGGGCGTCGTTTCCAAACGAAAGAAGTGGTCCCAAGTACAGAGAGTTATTCACCGACATGATGACGCCGGCGGAGGCACAACCGCGAGAGATCTCCTCCATGGCAATGGCATAGGCCAGATAATCCAGACCGGTGCCACCTGTTGAGGAGGAATATCCTTATATATGCACTGTATTGTTTGGCTAAATCCTCATTACCCAACTCCTCGGGTATGGCCACTGCCATTACGCCCAGTTCGCCCATCTGGCGTATTTGCTTCTCCGGATACAGATGTTCCCGGTCGAATTTTGCGGCATTTCCACTCAGCTCACAGTTGGCAAAGTCCCGGCAGGTCTTCTGGAGCATCTGATGAGTGTCCGGCAGGGCCGAAAGGGATGCAATCTGACGGACATTTAACGATCTGCGGGCTGAACACAACTCCAATATCAGCACAAGGATCTTGCATATAAATATAACTTGGTGGCTGTGGGGATCAAAGTCCACTTGTGGCCATGTCTTACCAATATTCAGCGAGCGGGTGAGCACGGACTGCATGGTGTAGCTGTATTGGGTACTACTTAAATTGTTAAGATATATTGCATAGAAACGGATTAAAATCGAGTGTAAAAATTAGTTCGCTAGTTAAAAGAATATTAAACATTTACAGTATGGCCAGATGTTTGCACCGGCTGTGTAACAAGTGGTTGAGGGCATTCGTGAATATCTAAATTTATGTTGTTAAAAAATGTTTTTTTTTTATTAATCTTATTAAATAATTGCTGATAATGGTTTAAATAAAATAAAAATAATAAATTTATGGGTTTTTCTATTTTAATTCCTTTGTAGTCCGCATAGCGTCAAAATGGAACACTGAGAAAATTTTT
>JAEIIH010020432.1:0-23662 GCA_018904745.1 Drosophila orosa | reverse complement strand
ATAATTTTAGTCAGAAGTTTGCAACGCAGTGAAGGAGTCATTTCCGATCCTATAAAGTATTTATATTTTTGATCAGCATCAAAAGCCGAGTCGATCCAGAATTGTCCATCTGTCCGTCCGTTTGTACACAAACTGGTCTCTCAGTTTTAAAGCTATCAGAATGAAACTTTGTATATATAACTTCTCACTAGTATATAGGTCGGAACGGGGCGTATCAGACGACTATATCTTATAGCTGCCATAGAAATAAACGTTAAATTAAGAGGAAAATGCAAAACTGTGAGTGTAAAACTGTAACTGTACAACTGTAAATTTAATATATTTATTTATAGGTGAATTTAATGAAAGTTGGCATCATCAAATTATATATTTGCCTCTTGTTAGTTTTACTTTTCAATCAATTCTTAACAATCCAATTTCAAACTGCAAACTTCGGTGTACCAAAGTTTGCCTTCTGTCTTGTTTTATGTAGGAATTAAAAATATACATTTTTGTATTTGTTTTGTTCTTACTTGCCAGAAGCTAAAGGCGTAAAGCTAAGATTGTTCTAGAAATGTCACTTAACCAGTATAAGCAGACCTGTTCTGTACGCAGAGTAATCCAAGTATTATCAGACTGAGGGCGCTTATAGTGCTAATGAGTTGTGAAAACAGTTGGTACACATACACTGGCAATCTGGCAGGACTCCACGGCGGCTCTCAGCCAGGAATTGGGTGGCCTAGGGCTCCCCTAGTGGTTCTGGTACTGAAATGCAGCCAATTAACTCTTTCCCAGCTGCAGGCTATTTCTTACCTTAACTGCCTTAAAGCCTATGCGGGGCTGCGGGGATTTGGCTTTGAGCCTTTATGGGATGACTTTCGCTCAGTCCGCATTCGGGGAATAAATATCAATTTGTAGCAGGACCCGAACGTCGAATAAAAAGCAAACATATATAAATAACTGCATGTGGCCGCCATTTCGAGGTGGCATAAGGGGAGACGACGTGTCTGAAAGTCGTACAAAGGGCACATACAAAGCCATAAATCGGTTAAAACCCATTTAAAATATTTTCATATATTCCAGACACACGATTCATTTTTACCCATTTGTTTCCCAGCGAATTTGGATATTTCAAGGATACGTTTGGTATTCAAGGACTTTTTTCAATACCTAAATTATATGTAGTACATATAATAATAATTAACGTAAGAAGTTTCATAAACTCTTGAAAACATTTTTTTAGGAATTATATAAACTGTAATTAAACTATATTATTATTGTGATAATTCATATTAATAAAGTTCATTTCCTTGCTTGATTTTTATGAAATTGAGACTGATTAGTTTAGTGTGGCTTACCTCACTTCAAATGTAATTGGATAGTAGAAAAAGGGAGAGTTGCTCAAATTATCTGAAACTTTTTCAGCAGGAGTTATCCGTATAAAAGTCTAGACCGGCCAAGGAATCTGAAAATTTATCCGCGAACACGTACTACTTTAACATTAGGCCTCTGCAGGGATCAGAGACAGGCTCCTTACTTAAAATTTTATTATAATTCATAAGGCGTGTGGATGAGACACAAAAGAGCTTCTGACAACTGACAGAGCCAAAGGATTCTGGGATAGCAAACGGAACACCGTAAAGGGCAGAAAGAAACTAGGAAAATAGTAAACTTTTTATCAAGTCAATTTTCTACTTTGACTGCAAACCACAACGGCAAGATTTACAGACAGGCCAGTGACATGGCCAAGGAAGCTGCACAAAACTTTTGCTGCCATGTTTTCCAGCTCTCGTCCCGGGCTGTCCTGTCCCGTCCTCCCAGCCCCAGTCTGGCTGTGGCCCGATCAGACCAGACGGCGACTTCAACCTTTGCTGCCATATTTTCGCTCCTCTGGCTCTCGATTTTTATTCAATTTCTGATGTCGCTTCTCGATTGCAGCTCAATAAGCTGGAGTCGAGCCCGGCGGATTAGAGCCCGGGGAGTCGGCGCCGGGAATTGGGAGTCTTGGCAGCGAATTATTATTCATTGCAGTGGGAGTTTGCATAAATTATGCATCAATCGGGCCCTGGCCTGGCCAATGGTCAAATTGATTGCCTTTAAAAGAGACTTTCTGCCGTCCAGCCACACTCCGAATGCAGTTCGAGAACTGAGGCTGCGCCTGACATCCCAGCTAGCAGATCTCCATGCCCCGAAAGCGTGTCAGTTATTCAGTTAGCAGTTGGCACTCAGCATTTAGCCACATCTCAGCAGGTGCTGAGGTGCCGAGCAGCCTGTCAACTCCGGGGAGTGAGATTTGCTGGTCAACTCTGGGCAGCTTCCCAAGTGTTGTGTCTGACAAGGGCCTCCAGGCGACTTTTTCACCTGGCTCCGGAATTATTTCGCATTGTGCCAGTCACCAGGGAATGCAAGAGATGCAGCAGTCCGCCTCGATCTTGCACACAGTTCCCACTTCCCACCACCTACTTCACACCGGAATTGCCCTTTGCACGCCACGCCTTCGGCCCGCAGCATTAACTTACAATAACACCGCAGGGCGAGAGAATAAAGAGTGGTTTAAGCGAAATCCGTAAAGTGTGTCAACGAGGTCGTCGCTGGTTCGGCTGACAACTTGTTTGACATAATTCAACACGCAGTCGGCGACGCGAACCTTTCTGACAGCAATTAAAAACGCATTTCCATCGCAATGCGATACAGGCCATCGGGGGAGAGGGCCGGGCCGGGTCGTCTGCTCATTTGAGCCGCTCAGCCGCGGCTCGCTCCCGAGGGGCTTAAAGCAATTTACCCAGAAGAGCTCGACAGACTCCTTCGCACCCTCTCCGGTCTCTCCGGCCTCTTCCCTTCCCGGCTCCTGTTTTAAGGCTTAAAACAAATAATTGCAAATAAATGCTGTTCACTGGAGGGAACAATGAGATGTATTGACACCGGCGCCCTCTGTCAGCTTCATCGCACCAGCCTCGCAGGCCCTGCCCTTAAATATGAAAATTAAAATTACAAAATGCACAAATTGAACCGACGAGCAGCAGTGCAGCGAGGTGAAGTGCAGCGAAAATCATATTAATAAAAATAATGAGTTTGCCGCTTTCTCTGTGGACGTGAAAGCGGCTTGAAAGGCCGATTAAAAATTGAGCAGCGTGCAAGGATGTTAAGTAGAAATGTCAATATGACATCTGCTCGGTGGATGAAGCGGGCACGTTGTACATTGCATGGAGTGTGAAGTCCCCTTCCCAGGACACCGCTTCCACTTTGTTTGCCAATTCCGCGCATTATCCCTGTGGGAAAGGTGCAGCATTCGAAGGAGATCACAGCTGGTACATTATGTCTGGAGGAAGAGCAGAAGAAGGTTCCAATAGCCCTTTACTAAATTGAATTCGCTCATTAGTTGAGATTTGCACTGAACTTTCTCTCATTTCACACAGACAGTGAACAGGAAAAGCAGATAAACTTATTATTGATGAAAATGTGGAACATCCATTATTTGCAAGCGCCTTCACTTTGACTCATTGAGCAAAAAATGAGTAATTACTCAAATTTTCAGGCGTGATAGACACGGGCTACCATTTGGCGGGATTAGGCAAAAGCTTAAAAGGACTTATGACCGACCGACCGGCTCTAAAAATCGGAAGTGTCCACCCATTTGATGACACTCCTCACGACACGCCCTGGCCAATTTATGGCAGCACATAAATTACCTGGAACAAAGCAAATTATTTTCTAATTTCAGCTTACCACGCGTTGCCTAAAACCACCCAGGAGCCAGGACCCAGGCACCAGGACCCTGGCCTTATCTATCTGTGCCGTCGGCGTGGAGCAATCAACCGACATTTGACATTGATTAGTTTTCGTGGAATTTTTAATACATATTTCTCCAAGGTGGCAATCAGACGACCGACCGCCTTCGTTCGGCTCAGACGTCAGTCCATTAGGCGGCCACGCTTCATTTACCCATTCCGTGCAATTTCTTAATATCAATTTTCTTTTGATTTTCGGTCGCCGACTTGCCAGACACGCAATCCCCTGCACTGTCCTGCGGAATCTCCCACACGCACACTCGACTCCAGTGACTGCTACGACTGCTACTCCGTTGTCCTGCGCTGACGGCGAATAATTTGCTGTCGTTTATATTGGACTCCACATCCTTGCTCTGCGTCCCGGACTGACTTTTGCTGGCTCCTCCGTCTCGCCAGCACGTGAGTTCACCTCCGTCTTACTAGTCTTCTGGAGGTAAACTGAAAATTATAAAAAGATTTCTGAAAAAGCTGTATTTCAGTACTTCTGCGTATTTTCCCAAGCTGGCTGTACTAATGCATCACATTTTTTTACTGGCCCGTTGGGTTCTTCAGATAGCTCTAAAAATGCGGAAATAGTTTCTGGCTAAATCGACTTGGCTGCTGATCAGATTTTCTCCGTAGTACTGTAGTACTGCACTTATAAATTAAACGCAACTTCCGGGGCTTGCTAACATATCTTATTTGCCTTCATTACTAATGCTTTGGGCCCGAATTCGTCAACTATTCGCAAGATGTTGAACTTCTGCAAAGGACAGCCATATCTGTCTAAAAGCCACACTCGAGCTGCGAGCCAAATCAAATATTTGGCAGCTTCGGCACGCACTTAAGTGCCGCATAGAGTGGAGCCCACCGAGATGGCCAGAAGTGCTCCAGGATCGACGGCTGAGGGATGTTAATACAATTAAAAATCCACCGATTTTCCTCCAGCCAGATTAATGCCTCAGAATTGTGGCAGATGTCCCGGGCCATTGTTCTTGTGGCTGCTGCGGCGTGGACAGTTGTGACAGGATAAGGTCCTTCTAGCATCTTACCTCCGATGCCGTGATGCCATTAGGCGTAAGTGGCGTCTTCCTTTTGATTTTGGTGGCATTTGACTTTATTAACCAGAACTACTCTGAAGCTCCCCAAGGCAGGTGGCATGGTGTCCGTGCTTGGTGTGGTGTGGGGACCTGTCTGTGGCATCGAAATGGGTCAATATGTGTGCTGTGCTCCAGCGGCTCATGTAATATGTATACAGCCAGCCGCAGTCGAGTGACATCTTCGGAGACTCTGGTGCGGGTGCTTGTGTGGGCCAGGGTCTTCGTATTTGGTTTATGTGCGCGTCTCCTTCAGGTTTAGGCCTTCTTCGGCTGCTGAGCTCTCTCCCCGGTCAACTCTCCTGGCGCTGCTCAATCATTCATTCGTATATTTATTTTACTAATGGAATTATTTCTTGCACCAGTAGTGCCAAGCATTGATTCAACCGTCATCCCCAGGTTGGTGGATGAAGACTTTCGTCCGTGCATTAACATTAAGTACCTTTCGTTTTATGTTCCCTTTTTTTTACCCTGCGATTAGCTCTAATTAATGTCGATGGAGAGGGGGTTCTATGCCAAGTCGCTTACAAGAGTGCGTCGATGATTGCGTAAGTGGGGACCCGGCATTCGGAGGTATTTGTCAGCCGTGATTCTAAAGCCGCGATCATGGCCTTTTCATATCCAGTACCCATGTAGTATTAGCAAATACTTTTGAATAACACGATGCATAGTGAGCATGCATTTAAATTGCCATGTACAAGCTGACGTAACTCATGTTGTTCTTATATTGGACTTTGGTATAAGGGTATAGTAATTCCATTTAACAGACATAAGAAGACATAAATATTCTTGATCAGCATCACAAGCTTTCTAACTTGAAGAAGATTTTCCAGGGCATACCACTGAAAACGTGTATCCTGAAATCCAGTGTACAGAGTAATGGGTACATCAGAGTCGAACAGCCCCGACTGTTTCACTTTTACTCGACACTTATTGACAATGTGTCAGGACCACGCAGAGCCGAGGCTGTCAACACCTGGTGGAACTGTGGCGCGATAGAAGTGCCGATGGCAGCGTCAGCTGTAAATCACGTGACATGTATTAAAATTACAATGAAGCTGGCACAAAGGCCGCCCCAACGCGTAATAGCCAGGGCGAGGGGTGGGTACATTGGTGAGCTCTGCCAGCGGCAAAGTCGGGCGAAGATGGCAAGATGGAATTGTAATTTCAGCTTTGAATGTGTGCCAGAAGGGGTCCTGTTCAAGAATGTCATTCAGGGACTGTTTTGGCATTTTCCCACTTAATTCAGTTCTTTTCTTTGGCCCTTCTTGTGGGCCAGACAAAACACCTGCGACTCACTCTCCGATATCATCCGAGCACCCCGAACGCATGCAGCTAGTGCCGGCAGCTCCACTGCGCAGACATACTTAATACAATTTATTATTGAAACGTAATAAAGGCAGGTAACGAAGGACGCAGAGCCAGCCAAGTACTCAGGTCCTTCGGCTCTCATAAAAAGGAGTTAAATCAGAAAAATTGTCATTGAGGCGAAATTGAAAGTAAATTCGTTCCTCATACGTCGGCATCTTTTATTTTATTTGTGCGCCTTCTCGTCCTCGTTTTCCTTCGTCACTTTATTGCTGCAGTCTCCTTCAGTGTCTGCGCACACAAGTACCCGCATGTAAATCAATTTAATGTGGAATTTTCTTTTTAACTTTCGCTGGTCTCCTCCGAAAGCTTTTCTCAGCGTTGCCCTCGATTGAGCATCTCCTGTGGCACGTAGTTGCTGCATTGGGCCTGAGAAACTGATTGGATGCCAATGCGATGGGTATTGAGTCCCAAAGCCGTCCCGGATATACTTTTGGATGGTTTAAAGCATTCATTTCACTGAATATGCAAATAAGAAAAATGTGAAATGAGAATTCCATATATAGTTTATAGTTTTTACTAACGCAAGCACAAACAATGATGTTAACTTAATAATGTAAATGGATGTATTGTTTTTATTATTGATGAAGCCAAAGAAAAGTAATAGCTCATTCCCTGAATTTAACATTTAAAGTAAACTAGATATCTTCTTGATGCCAATTTTTTTGGTCGCAAAAACTTAGTTTAATAACATTGCTTATATCTATCGTTTTTTTTTGTTTAAATCTCATAAATGTTTTAGCAATATCTGTCTGGATTACTTTCAATATTTGTCGAATTTAAGCCAGGCCTTTTCTGTCAAAATATTATCTATGCGATTCCGCTTCATTAGCCAGCCATGACACAGTAACTGCTGCTGCTGCTCCTCCAAAGTATCCTTGTCTCGTCAGTGAGCTCTTTTCACAACTGCGAATTCTTGCTGCACCACAACTAGCCTTTTACGTCACCCTGCACGGCCCAGTGGAACCGAGCTGAAGCTGATCTTCAGATACAGATGTGCCAAGGTAAACGCGCTCCCTTCTGGGCTTGAAGGTGGCTGCGGCCTTCAGTGGGTCTCCAGTTGATCGACTTCTATGAATCGCCCAGCTCTGCATTGTTCGGACGCCGAAGAGTCCGACATCCACATCCGCCCTTTTAACAGCCCCGGCTTTCGGTCCTATCATATCAATGTGCAGGAGCCAAAGAAGGCACTGTGATATGAGTCGGGGTCGGAGACGGTGCTAGATCAGGTAACGCCGGTGTCGGGGGAAACAAAAGAAACTCCTGTCAAACAAGCTCTGGGTTTATTCTCTTAGACGTTCCCATCAAATTTTTCTAAAATGATCCAGAATCATTTGACTATAAGAAATGCCAGTGCGCCTCTCCAGTCCCCAAAAGTTGAATAACAAGGCGGTGCTGCTGCTGCTGACATTGCTGCTAATGGGACCGACGCCGGCTGCCTGTGCATACTCAAACTGTACCTTCATCGAAGGATATATTTTAGAGTACGTCTGCCACAGCACCTACGTAGAAGACCTCCGTTATCAGCACAAGGACCGCATCCCAGCCATCGACACGCCGTACGCCATCTGGAGACGGACGGACACCAACCACCCAACTTACCTGCTTATAGCCTTCTATGACTCGCCGCTCTTCAGCTGCTACACCGTGGTCTTGAACAACAAGGAATTGTACTGCGACGGTCGCAACTATGCGAACCCGTACACGAAGCCTGCCCAGCTACACTGCATCGACTTCCCGTTCCGGTATACCACCGAGCTGTACAACTACTGTGCGAAGAAACCGAGCGACGAAGACTCGCCCCCCTTATCGGTGGCCATCGCCTACATGAACGAGAATGTAAAGATGACGGTTGAGGCGGGGGTCTGCGCGAAGTGCTCCACTGCGGTCCTTGTCCTTGTTTTTGTGGTCGCAATTCTGCAGTGGCGATATTTTGGTATTTGACGATGGAAAGAAATGGATCTGATTAGCACCATCACGATTAAAACCGGACGGCCCTAAGTAGTAAAAAAACGTCAGTATTATTTTCATCTGCATTAAAGTGTACTGACAAACCGAACAAGTGTAAATTCATATTTTGTAAATAATGTTAGTTTAATGGAAAGATCTTTAAAAATCCTGCTCAGATTTCTATATAAAACCATAACCTTGTAAGCACTATATCTTATCCTTGCTTAATGCTTTATCACATATTTAAGAGTATTAACTTGGCCCAACACACATGGATGCTTTCGAATGTCTGGTCCACATACGACGACACCTCTTCCTCACCGGCATGCTACTTGGCCCTGTGATTGCCAGCATTAGCTCGGAGCAGATTATTTTGCGGATTAGCAAAATGGGCGGGTTCTCCAACAAGCAACTAGGCAGAGTCCATTGTCGTTGACTCTGGTGCTGTGCCGCTGTTGTGCCATGAAATTTTAGACAGCCAACAATGGCGGACAGATGCAGGCATAGGCAGCCGCACATCCAACTGCCATTTTCAAGCTCACAATCAGCGGGGTGACCGGGGCTGAAATGGGGAGCGTCACATTTCATTGTCATCATTGTCATTGGCGTTGGTGTAATTTATGTGCTTATATGGACAGACGCCATATTGTCCATTGGTCGCCCACGAACTGCCGGAACGCTCGGAGAAAAGACTTTAAGCTAAGTTCAGTCAATTCTTTAACGATCCACTATGAAGTGAAAAATGCTTAAATGTTTTATTAGTTGAGATACACAGCCAAGAGGCTCACGGCGAATCACCTGAGGAACATTTTAAGTAGGAGACGGAAAAGCTCCCTATTTCGCCGGTCCACGTATAGACCGGTCTGCGATGGTCCTGTCGAGGATCGTTGCATCTCCATGCTGCCCTTAAGGCTGCGTCCTTCTGCGACCTTCTCCTGTTTGCGAACTATATAGAGGAGAACGAAAACGGAACAGAGTCGCATTTTGCTCTCAGCTGGTTATTGAATTAGAATTTCAGAATACAGTCTATAATGTTTTAAAGCCAGACAAACAACACGCAGAGCACAGAGATTGCTCTCCACAGCAGACTTAAGCTATACTTTGATATCTTGCTTTATATCTTGTAATTGCCGATCGAGTTTGGCGGCGTAATGGATCGCCTCAAAGCCCTTCAATTCTGAGGTCTCGGACTGTTGCAGTCGTACAGCAACTCTATCACATATCTCATTATATGCTGGTGGCAGAAGTTTGGGCAGTCTTGACAAACTTAATAAGAGTGAGAGTTCATCCTTTGCACTGAAAATTCATTGAAGCATTATGGCAGGAAGGGCAACGCGTTCGCGTTGTGGACGGTGACCCGTTTGCCATGTTCAAGCCAGTCCTTGCAGCTTAACATTAGGTCCACGCACAAAAACGCCACTCGCCCGAAGTCACTAAATATCGTGAGGTTATGGTCATAGCTACTATGATAAAAAGTAAGTAGACATTGAAATTCAGCATATTTACTCCAAATTATTCATACCAACCTGAAACTATTTGCAAACTTACTTACTGGCAAGTGGTAAATACTTGAAAAAATCGAATTTAAACTGAAACCCATAGAAACCAATTTCAAATGCTTATCAAAACATTCACACTCAAATGACGCTGCACATCGAATGTCTATCCTGAAGAAGACCCCAATGATGAATATCATATTAAAAATTCAGGAAAGCAAAAGGGGAGTTTTCCTCTGCCGGGTCTGCGTTATCATCATTAGTTCGTGGCATCGTGTGAACAAAGCCTTTCCTCTCACGCGCATGTCCTGATTTTCACGCATGGCTGATAATGTACCCACGCGACACAGCGCACAACAGGACCTAGAAAGGACACACAAAGCAAAGTGCGCATTTGCGTGCGACTTTTTGTTGAACTCATTTTTATATTTGTGAAGCACCCTTTCCCTTTTCATAGAATCGTGGGCCCCGAAAACTTAAATCTGAAATGGGTCGCCAGTTTGTGCTAAATGTACCAGCTGAAATGAGATGACTTTTTAGAATGGAAAGAGCATTTTTATCAGTTGTCGGGAACTGCAGTCCCTTTTGCTAACCGAATTAAGAGATACAGTTTAGATCCCAGTGATGATCTTTCATTTCAAACCCAAATCTGTCAAAGCGAGCTCTGTCAAACAGAAATATATAAACATACATATATCGTCAGCTATACGTTTTTCCCCTTTTTGTAATTTGATTTAACTTTGATTGAATTAAAAGTCATAAAAGTCGCCATAACGGACGCAAATTTAGTTTGTGCTTCCCGCTCTCCCATGGCCAACATCCATATGCAGAGGCACATGTATATGTGCTTTTTCCCCGCCTCAAACCCTTCTTGACGCTTTTTGAGCAATTAAAATTTCTCTGTCCTCTGTGTGCCATTTTTGTTATTGCTGTGGCTCTGAATGCATTTTTCAGCGCTCGATGTTTTCTGTTTTCTTTGTTTTTTGTTTTTGCTTGCTTGTAAAATAAAAATTACGTATACGCCAACAACTTCAAATGGCGCAACATGGCGTATGCGTGATGTTGTTGCTCTTACTGGCATATTTCGCTGCACACCGGCTGCCATTTCCGCACCAAACAAAAGCAAACAGAGCGAATGGCAGATACAACAACCACCCAGTCCCAGTCCCCTTTTCCATCTTTCGCAAGGGCCGCGCATATCTATAAAATACGCAATTACAACATGTTGCCGCAGTCGCCCTTCTCGGTGCCTTTCCCGTTGCCGTGGCTCTCTTTATGAATTTATACATAGCCCGCCACAGCTGCACCCGCCCAGCCGCCCTCTCTGCCCTTCAACCGCCACCACACCCCACGGAGCTCACACGCTTTGTTGCATCCACTCAGCAGTTGCCATTAGCGGAGTGCAGCAAAGGGCGTGCAAGCTGAGTGAGAAGGTATACTCGTACATACGATATGGTAATGCCCAGGTGCTATAAACTATCTCCATGGCCAGAATGATTCGAATCAAATCTACTCAGAGTCTTAGTGAAACCTAAATTCTTTGGTTTGCCTTGGGAGCAGCAATCTCTGAGCAAGAAGACTTGTACTTCTTTAGCTGACTCTGCTGGATGATATTATTATGATATTATCGGTTCATATTTATGTATTACTTTGGATACCAAGTCTTTTCGAGGTAGAGCTTTATTTAAATATTTAGTAAAAAATTAATTGTAAACAAAATATCATTAAAACATAATAACTTGGCAATTATTCTTCATTCTTTTCGAGTAAGCAATGTTTGAATTTAGAAAAAATTTAATATTAAATTATAGTTCCTAGATTTTGAGGCAGTGTTATCTGTGCCCTGAACTGCACCCCAGGTAGGCAGCCTCACCGTTCCTGGACGATCTCTGGCAACTGGCTCCTGGCTCCGGCGCAGCTTGTTAGGAGCTGGCTTCTCGCTCTTTTATTGTCACTAGCTTTGTTTTTGTGCAGTCAGTTACAAATGGCAAGTGGCGCTCGCGGAGGGGGAAGTAGAAGGTGACGCCGGGTGCCCATGAGTTATGTCCCTGCGATATGCGCGAACTAAGTTAGTTTTGTATATTTTATGTGCAGTTAAGCGTTTTGCATTTCGCATTCTGGATCTCGGAGGGAGGAGCAATGGCAGGAACAGGTGTCGAGTGGGTCGCGAGAGCCCAGCATAAAAAACCACTGTGAAGGAGTGTGCAAACGGAGCAGGGGCTGTGCCAGCTAAGAGCTCCAACCTTTCAGCATATGATCGTGAGTGCTTAATTGGTATCAAGTCGTTGTTGGCCGGGAACCAGAGTTTCACGCATGACGGCTCTCAGAGATTGCCTGCATAAATCGGAGGGCAGCGAACTGGGTGCTCCCTGTTACATGTGGTGCTTGTCTAATCCGATTCAAATTAATGACTGAAGTAAGATTAAAGTAAGAAGCTCCAATATTTAATTCGAAAATCCCACACTGCCACTATGGTTAAACCAATATTCCAGAATGTTGGGCAACAGAAATCAACGAACAGTCTGCAAACATGATAAATTAAATCAGTAAAACGAAAACTGGCGAGGTGCGGAAGAAAAATATTAAATCTACTCGAGTGCCACCCATCAACCGGGTAGGTAAGGGACGGTGGAAAAACGAGTAGTACATGAAGTAATTGGAGCAATAAAACCAGAAACCGTGTGAATAAAAATAAAGGAAAGCTTCGACGACGACCGAGCTCTGGATACAATGAGGTGGCTGGGGGAAGCGCAGTTGCCGGTCCGGGCTGCATCCTGGCAGGTAGTAAAGTAACAGGAATCAAAATAATAAATCAAAATTGTGTATGTGTGCAGCAAGCAGCAGCCAACAGTTGGCAGCAACTCCTCCAGCTTCCTGCTTTTCCGTGCCAAGTTTCGCCGACAACACTGTACCGTTCTTGGGGCGTTGGAGTTGCAGTCGTGACACGTTGAAGGTTGACAGTGTACACCCCAGACAGTAAAATGCATTTTTTCAATTTTTTAATAAGTTCCAGTTTGTTGTCTATTTTTGTAGACAATTAGAAGTACAAAATAAAAAGACTTCAGTAATAATACATTTAATAAAATCTTTTACAACAAAATAATTATCTTTCTTAGCCCCGCCACGGAGTGAAATCAAGGCCATTTCGTCTTTAAGATGCGTAACGTCGTACTATAATTTTGTACTACACAGGCTCTCTAGAAATGTTGTTGGGAAGCCAGGACAGTGCCCATTGTTTTGTCTTTGGTAGTACTATCGACTGTGTGCCTACCCTCGAATAGCGTGATCACGCATCCTTTGCTGAAGCGCCTTACTGTATTGCTACCTAGCACAAATTTCGTGTCTTAAGAATGGTGAAAATAAAATATGCGTTGGAGGGAGCGTTGAATCGGCACCAGTATGCTGCCAGTGCGAAATGTGGCATTTGATTTACGTTTGCAATTGCCCGGAGCTGCTAAATAGCGCAGCTCTTGGCAGTCTCGCTCCTTGCCGCGGTTTTCTGTTCACTGTTAATGATCAAGTGGCGTTCTGACTTGCGCCGCGCAACGGGGCGGAGCTGCGGTTGCCGGAAGCTTAAAGCAGTCGGATAGTGGCCCGAGACCGCTTTGGGGTCACACGAGCAGGTAATGGCGCGTGGAAATCAATGAGAGTCGAAGCGGAATTTTATAATTTATGGCGAGGAGCACTCCATAAAATTAAGGGTATTTGTTTTCACGGCAATCAAGTGACTGCCACTGGATGAAATTACAGAGAAGGGCTCGGGCAAGGTGTCACTTTTGCCACTCGAATTTTGTATGAGCTGGAATCCATATGCATATCATTGCGATTAACTATCCCCCAGGACTTGGGTTTCAGTGGCAGTGCCCAACATTCCGGCTAGTGCTCGCGCTGGAAACTAGCCTGTTTCTCGTGTTCCAAAGCATCGGCCTGTGGCCACACGTTTAATTACTCGCTCGCTCTCTGGCGGGCGGAACTGGGTCAGGAGCGGGCTGTAATGCTGAGTGCTGCATAGCTGCATGGAGCTGGGCGCATTACGGCTGACAGGCAGCAAGCGACAGGCGACAGTGGCAACAGTAACGCACTCTGCAGCATTTGCGAAAAAGTCGCAGCACTTAAAACGCCATAAAGTATGCAACAGAATGCAGACAAAGAGCGAACATCACAACTGTCGGGCGGTTTTTTCTGCCATCATAATTCAAATGAGATTTAAAGTTTCACTCCGGATCCACTTCACTCCCCTTTCTCCCTCTCCCTCTCCTCCCGTCATCAGCACCATCTCCTACCCTTCCGGGCCACCGCCCTCACACCCAACGCGGGCCACAAAGTATGCAACGATTTATTTAAATAACAGAGCCAACGTCTTTCTCAGCTCGCAGTGTTTGTTCTTGTTTGCCGGTGTTTGTTGTGCTGCATTTGCGCAAATGTAAGCACTTCTCCAAGATGCGTTGCTGCCTTTCTACGCCTTCTGCGCCAGATAAGGAGCACAATACGCCATTTGCAGGAATTTCGACCGCGTTGGTCGGGAAAATCTGCTGTCGTGGGTAAACAAGCTAACAAAGACACGGTCGCCCATGGAAGCGGGCTGGGGCAGACGAACTTGGCAGGTGTTGCTAGTGTGGAGAGGAGTCTTTAATGATTTTGCCACAACCCACACGGAGATCATCCCGCTCAGAGCTCTGTGCTTATGGGATTATGTAATCTCAAGGATAAGGAACGAATAGCGCTGGCCAAATAACCCAATTTTGATAGGCAATCCGAGGTGGCTGGCGTGTTAGTGGGAAATCCGGACAAAATGAAATTGAAACCGCATTCCCGCTTCATTGCCTTCATTATCGAACAAACCACACTCATAAAAAGGGGCGCAACAGAGCCATAAAACAACATTTCAAACTTAACTTAATTAACAATTTTTATAACCTGAGCGGCTGAAATTTTTACAGCCGTCGAAATCCAAAGCGCAGAGCAAAAATGAAAGGAAAACACAAAAATTGGGGCACAAAAAGGGCCAGCCAGCCAATTTAAGCGGCTTACCCCAGCAGTCCTTCGCCTGCCACGCGATTTGGCCCGCCAGAGGTGTGGGGCGGGGAAAGGCCTGGGGGCGAATACCGCAATAAATACCGCACAATAAAAACAAATCTATAAAACACAAGTGAGCACCAGTCTTGCCCCGTCAGAACGGACGAGCAGGTACTGTGTACAACACCAGACGGGATTGCGAATCCACGCAGTCCACCCTAGCCTCATCCACATCCTCCTCCACATCCTCATCCAGGTGAGCCTGATTCTGGCACCTTTTTTGTTGAATCGATTTTCGGTAGCCCGCTTAGGCTTCCTTTTGCATTCTTCACACCAACACTTTGTGCAGGTGGGTACGGATACCTGTCTCCTCATGCACTCAGAACTCAGAACAGGCACTCGGGCACTCAAGCGGAAGCCGGGCGAAAAGCCCCGACACTTTATTTTATTAGATCTTATTGGTGCGGCGCGGCAAGTGACACGACATGGCCATAAAGGAGGCCCAAAGGCTGGCGATGTCCTGGAATCCGTCTCTCCACAACGGGCTGTGATTTTAGGTGCGAGAGGGGAGAAATGGTCTACAATACATAATCAAATAAATTTAATCGATAAATGAAAACTTCTTACATATGTGTGTAAAGTCTGACTGCAACCCTGAAGACTTCTCCGTGTCCTGTTTAAGGGTCTCACATTCTGCCATGGCCACGACCGTGGCCCTGTACGTTCGTTGCGGCGGTGGTCATCGATCTAAACCTAATTAGCAGTAAGTTGCATTCCAAAAGTCGAGGACGAGGGCACAGTGGCTGGGGCAGCAGGGCTTGCGAGCAGACTTGCCTCCGAATGGTCCCACTGTGGCACTCAACTAGTTTCCGTTATAATTGCAGCAGACACATAAATAGTGAGCTGCAATAAAATGCTAAAAGGGACCGGGAAGCGGACGGAGCCATAAAAAGAAGCAGAAGCGCGGAGGTCGAGAGGTGGCTATCAAAAAGTTGCTGCCAGGGCTTTTGGCATAAAATAAAAGCAAAATGTTGTAAAACGATTGCACAGTGAGATTGGAAATTACCGACACATAAACACACACACTCCCTCTATACAGTGCTTACCAGTGTGCCACCACCACTCCCCCGGCATAGATGAACGTGCAAAAATTACAACAGCCCGACATGCAAACTCTGCAGCAGGGCTGGGGCTGGGTCCGCCAGAAGGGTTGGGCCAAGACGGGGCGGCTGCTGGGTGGCAGACACTCTGCACATTACAATGCAATTATTTCGGGCTGCTTGAACTGGAAGCAACCACCAGTCCATGACGTGCACTGATTGCCGCCGTTGTGGAGTAGCAGCCGTCCACCCCGAGCTCGGGGTGCTCAGCAGCCCCATTCCAGGACCTCGTACGCACACGAAGGGTTAACGATCGACGGGAAATTAAAGCGAAGCGAGAGACTTCCCTGTGTCCCCGTTTCCCGTTTCCCGTTCTCTGTTCTCTGTTCCCTGTTCCCTGACCTGAGCCACCAGCTACCAGCCACTGCTGCACTTTGAACTTGACTGACGGGCCGACTTGACTTCACTCGAGCTGAGCTGCCTGTGCCTGCTGAGCCGGCTGAGCGGGCCGAGATGGATGGAATGGCTAGCCGTATCGCGTGCTCGAAATAATTTTCGGAAAATGCCTCGTTAATGTTTCTATTAACGGATTAGAGAGCGCAGCGAGCGTTGGCCATGTCAATCAGGCACGAGCAGAAGAACCCCGAAGAGTCGAGGCCATCTAGCTTCGCCCCTTGTTGACTCGCCACGTACGTCAGTCAGTCAGTCAGTCAGTCGGAGGGCTCGTGATGGGGATTTGGATTACTCTGTGCTGATTTCCTTGCACTTTTTCGGCCTTAGTCACACGTTAGTGCGGCGCTCGTTTGTTTTTGTTGTTAGCACATTGACACGTTTTGCATAAATTTGCATTTAAATATGACATGGCGAAACTGCTACGGCTACTGCCATGGCGCTGTGTTCCACGTGTCTGATTGAAGGCCGCCCGACCGACGACTCTCGAGGACTTCGAAAACGGGCTGAAATTATAATAATTTCCAAGTTTGGCATGTTGCATGTAGGGCATTAGTGGAAGTTGCTGATATGGAATGTGCTTATGTGGCCGGATCTGGGCGTTGGATGATTCCGTGTCCAGATTGCAGGCCAATGCAGCGAGCTGGAAGCTCGAAAGTTCTCCCTGAAAGGCAGGAACTACGGAACAATCATGCCAAGTTCCTAAATGTTATTAATTTTAAAGGTGACTTAAGTTGTAATGACTCAAGTTGCACTCAATTAATTGAACTTCCTAAATCCGAATGGGACCAAGTCTATTTCGGTAGGAATTCAGGGGTATTCTCCAGCACTAACATCGCTTATGGCGCTGAGTACTTTTGAGCCAGGTGCCGTGGTAGGGTGAGAGAGGGGGGTCCCGCCAGGGGGCGGGAGCCAGGGGCACCGAGCGAAACAGGAAAGCATTTGCATACTTTTTGGCAGTTTTAAATTATTCAGAGAGTGCACACAAAAGCCGAGCAAAACGGACAGAATTCCCTTGACCAGGGGAGGGGAGTGGGATGGGGCATGGGACGGGGTCAAAAGCCGACGGAGCCCCGCCTCCATCGCCCATCGGTGGGCAGTGACAATTAAGCTGCACTCAAATTGCTTTCGGCCAGCTCCCGCGCCCTGCCACTTTTTTGCGTTCTCGGTTGTGCGCCCGTAAATATGCAACAAGATTTTTATTTAAATGTCACTCCATTTTTAAATCAAATCCCGACACCCGGCCGTGAGCCTCCGCTCACGCCCTGCTTTTGTTTTCCCGACTTTCGCTCTGCCTGCTGTTCTCGGCGCTTTTAATTTTCATCTTGTTTACTTTAACGTCATTTTCAACTCTTCGGTGTTTTCTTGAGCACTTTTCGCGCGTCCTTTCCACCCGGGCCCCGCTCGCTCCACGCGGCCATTGTCCCATCTCGGTCCTCGTCATTGTCGCTCGTGTGTGTCCTGCTCGTCTTGCCTGTCTCCTTAGTCGCTCCTTCGGCGTCGCTTGCTCCTTGAGCAGCTCGTGAAGTGGCACTCATCCGCACTTTTAAGCCCTACTGAATTCCTTTTATCCCTAAAATAAATATCTTCATCCACAGCAGTCTCTCCTGTTGTTTCCCCGGCTGCAGCTCCTGGCGTCCTCGGGCTTTGGCCGGAGCTCCTCCAGTCAGCGGGGCCAAAAGCCGGCATTGTGTTGCCTCCGACACCCACCTCTTCAGTTAGTTCAGTTCTGCAGGCTCCTCTTCATCATCCGCTTCATCTCGAGAGCTTTAAAGGATTTTTAATAGAGTTCTCGGGCGACACTTTCGATTGTCTTTGCATGCGACTTGTGTGGAAATTAAACGTGAAGTGAGCTGCTCCAGAGATGAGCAGGGAACTGATTTCCTCGCCGGAAGCGTCCGAGTGCCCCACCCATCTATCACTCTCCCAGTTAGCTGCGCCCAGCCTCATTCATTAGTCTTGGCAATGACGAGGACAGTGTCTGTAACGCTTAGACCAATATCTCTGTCCCACATTACCCCTTTTCGTACGTCCTTCACACATAGCAATGACATTATAATGATGACAATTCGGAGGAGGAAAGGAGTGGTCCGAGGTGGAGGGAATTCGATTTTGGCTCTTGTCGTCTGCTGGGGAAATCAGGAAAGCACAAAATGCCAATGAAGAAACAAAGCGAGGGAAGCAGAGCGAAATACAAATCAAATGTACCGCAAAACTGTATGAAGTCAACAAAGGATGCCAACTCTGGACCAACGGACCGGGCAACTGAGGACTGCATGGAAGGAGGGTCAGGGGCGGGGAATGCCCCCAGGGTCGAGTGAGAGTGACAAATAAATTGGCGATTCCCATGGGTACACTGCTAGAGGACTGCAATCGATGGGCAGCAGGGAGGGAGGGGAACAGAGTCCTGCATTGCCAAATGCTCAATTCTCATTGTCCTTGTATTCGGGCGTGTGGCTGCTGCGAGACTGTTAAGCACATAAGTTGAAATATTCCGATTGAGTAAGTTTCATTATTGCAGCAACAACGACAGGGACAACGACAACGACAGCGACAACAACAAAGTGCATATTTTGTATAAATAAAACAATGACAACGATTTCAACTCATTTAAATTCTGTGCTGTAATAAATTTGCCTGCATAATTTCTATAGATAGGACAACTTTTCCGCTCCCCCCGGACACCGAACGCCCTCTGTCACTTTGTTTAGTTTGTTTAGTGTAGACTCCAAAGTGCCTGGCTGAATTTTCAATACATTTTCTGCATTTTAAATGATTTTTATGTGGAAATTTGTTTGCATTTTCGTCCGGCACTGGGAGTTCCAGGAAAAGCCTGGACTGGTTAAATGATTGTGGGCTGTTTGTGCTTAAACTCCAATTGGATTTGAGGGCTCTTAAAGCTGCCGGCACTCCACGGTCTATAAGTCAACGATTGCAAATTACTAGCTGCTCGCTCACCCGGCCTGCTCCGCTTTCCATCGAGGATCCGGGCACGGTGCCAGCTAATTAAAGGGCTTAAAACGCGGTCCTTCCTGCTCGGTGTACGGTTGAGAGCTGTGATATCAGTCCGGGGACAAGCCTAGTGCCGGCGGAGGCGGTGGGAGCAGGAGCAGTGCTGCGCTTGCTGTGATTTAATTAATTTCAATGCATAACGTCAACTGTGAAACCGGAACCCAAACTCAAAACCGAATACCCGTAGAGCCTGGACCCGGAGCCAGTCAAACCTGACACCAAACACAGAGCACGAGCAAGAGATAGACGCTCTGGCAGGGCCAAGGAAGGGAGCGGCGGAAAGGGAATGGTGATGGCCGGCTGTAGGAAGGACATTTCCGAAGGCAGAAAAGAACTGAACTGGAAAATTAAATCGAGTATAATTTTTTCGGGTGACACGCTGCTTTAAATTTTGATAACAAAAACACAGCACCCAGAAGCAAACTAGCTGAGAGCCAAGGAGAGGCAGCGGGACATGCCCAGGCGGACCTTTAAGTTTCCATTCTTGTATTTCCCCTGCTCCCGAGCCCTCTGTAGGGCTGTAAACATTTTTCCGCAACATTGCGTTCTGACTTTAATTAGCATTTTTGCATGGTGAAAGGGAAAAGGAGTGAGCAGTTCTTGCCGGCTACTGGGCGAAACCTTCCGCCTTCCAGAGAGCAAAAAAAAAGTCGGCCAACGGGAAAGTATTCACATTTTCTGTTGGAAGCTAGAAGTCAAGTCTAAAGGACAATTCTTAGGAACTGAAATAATGGCGGTGGGAGGTACGTTACGATATATGCTATGTGTGCTATCTATTGTGTTATGTGTTGACATTGTTATTAAAATGCTTCTTAAATAATACAAGGATCAACTTTTTTGTTTTATATTGGAATGGATTAAAAACGGAATACTGCATTTCATATATACTGTAATTAAATGTGTGTTTTTGTGAAAATAACTTTGCAATTGTATAACATGAGCAGGTTTCCGAAATCGGTTTTTTATGAATTCTCGTATACAGTGCTTAAATTTCAAAATGGCAAAAATCCAGTTTTCAAAATCATTTTGAATATTTATTGATTAGAAATTAGAAAACAAATTTTACTTTGTTTTTTTTTTTTAACTGTTTAATATGAAATATATTTAATCCCATCACTACGACATATTAAAATGTTGTATTTTTTGATCAGCTTTTCATCATGAACGGGTAGGTATCCCGTATAGCAACAATATAGTGAGAGTGTAAACATTTTTCTTCTACAGGTCTGTTTCTAAATTTAAGTCACTTTTTCTGAACAAAACGCAAATAATGTATTAGATGTTAACCTACATACATACATATATAATGGTAGACACTTTCCCTTAAGTAAATAACTAAATAAGTTTGAATAAAAAAGAAGCGAATACGAATTGTATTCATTAAATGTTTATACTGAAAAATTTCTAGTTGTATAAAAAGCTGTAGTTGTATTGGTTTTTAACTAATATTCTGCAAGTGTTGAAACCCACCTATCTAGGTGGTTCTTTCTTGTATGTGTTCCGAATTTAATCTACTTTTGTTTTGGCTTTTTTTCAGGTAAGTGTCGCTATCGAAACCAACGGGTAAATCAAATCCAACTTGATTACGGGTAAGTGACTTGAAGCATTTGTCTTAAGAGTAAGTATAATTTTGGTGGCTGAAGGTATAGAAGGTCAAAATTAGGTCAATTCAAATACATATTGGGACTACTCTCTGCTGGGTTGTACGTGGAAATACATAAAAGCGAGCAATTAACAAATGGATTTTCCACAGATTTCCGTTAACAAAATACTTCTCGTGGACCGTTGTCCGTTTAAATAACTTCTAATAAGCAATGTTCCCCACAGAGCTTGGATAAGCCACATTAAAGAATTTTTTAAGTGCTGCAACTAAATCATGCTTTATGCAAATACATTTTTGTTTTTTCATGCTTTAAGTGGGGTTTCTTATTATTGCATAATCACCGCAAATTTAAGCTGTAGCGTTGGTTTTAATGGGCCAACATCGCAAGTCAAAAATTTTTGTCATCAGTTTCCCAAGTATATTTTTTGTTATCACCTTGCCATCTTTATACCCTTGCAAGGGTATGCTGAATTAAGGGATAGGATGAAAACGTATCTTAAAATATTTTTCTTATTTCATTATTACTGAGACAGTCAATGTATGATTTATATCACGCTGAGTATAATTTTTAAAGCCGGCTTTAACCTAATCCGGCAAGGGCATTTCGGCAGCGGCTTAGGAGAGTTAGTTTTCTTTCTGTGTTTTATCTTTATTCAGCTAGAATTTCTCAGGCGTTGATTTCATTACTTGGATGGTCCTCAACAGGGTGGAACGCGGAGTGGCTGATTTGAAATGTGTTTGGGGCACCACGATTAAAGCCTAAGTGCTGGCCTTTGGGTCATTAGTGGCGGCTTTTTGGGTTTGTTTTTTTCTCCAAAAAGGTTTTTGTTTCGCAGTTTTTTAATGAAATCCGACTTTAATTTCGATTGAGCAAAAAAACATGCTTGTTGGATAGACATGAAATGAATAATCCCAGCTAACTGGATGACATTTCCTCTGAGCACAGGATTCCCCCGGCTCCACAGAGAACCAGCTAGCATCCATAAGATGCAAATTAAGAAAACCTGTCGCAATATGTAGCTACCCCAAGGAATAGACACACCCATGAACGGATCTGGATCCGCCACCCTTGCGGGGACACGCGACTTTCGTCGAAATTCGACAAAAGCCAAAACCGTAACAAATCGCATTTAAATTTACCTGCCAAGGCGAAACGGGAATGGGAACAGCAGTGGGTCCGGGACAGGACCAACCACCGAAAAGGATGCGATAATTTATAGCGTTTCATTTGCTGCCTCCCCTCCCCCTACCGACCGTTGTAAAATCTAATTTAAATTTCGCAGCGCGCCAGGAGCAATGAAAATAGAACAGAATCGCAGGGAGAGCGGGAAGGAGACGATGGCCGGCGAACAATAAAAATATATTCTTATTTATGTGGCTTAATTTGCAGAGCGTGCAGAACGTCCGCAGGACAACTATTACATCTGCAGCTCGGATGGCTCATTTCGAATTCATTTCCATATACTTGCAATCCTTCCTGAATGCGAAGCACAAAAAACACACGCCAAGCACAATTGCCCCTTGCAAGAATTTTTCAAATGTTTTACACACAAAAATGTTCATTCCCTGCTCTTTGTTGCGTACAATTAGTTTGACAACAACAACGACAGCAATAACCATCGCAGAGTGGGTAACTGCAGTCACATAAAACAAAAGTGAATGACAATTGGAAAAGGACAACGGCGGAGAGAACGGGGACGGGGACGAACACGAGAAATGTCCCTCCACGAAAGGTGACTTTTAATGCCTTTTGTGTTGCTGTTGTGATTGTCGCTGGTTTGTCGAAACAACAACGAACACGTGTAAACGGGCGAAGGGGTGACAAATTTAACCCCTTGGTCCCAGCCCCACCCTTTGCCACCTCCCGGGCCACAGTACCTGCTTTGTCATGGCCTCGATTCTGTTTTTGTGTTCGCCTTTCATTTTAATTGTGGAAATTACTACATGCAACAGCGCAGCGAGTGGAAAAAGTAATAGTAACAAGCTGGTAAATTGCACCCGCTGGCTTAAGTGCCGCCCTCCAAACGGAAAACGCGTATGGCAGTCGTATAGTATGAGCAGTACCTGCGGATGTTCCGAAAATAGTAATTTCCTTAATCTGCTTATGTTCAATGCCTGTGCACAGTGTTCGAGCTGACAAAAAAAAATACAAAAAAATGCAACAAAAAAAAAAAGAACCATTATTTTCCTACGTTATTTTCCAGAAATATAATTATTATATTTCTCTTTTTATCCAGAAATATAAATATTTTCTTTCTTTTTATTTAAATCCTATTCATAAAATTTTTTGAACCTTATACTCTATTTGACTTTATAAAAAGTAAAATTACTGGAGCTCGTGACTTGTTCCCTGCTCATTGCTTCCCAGCTTAGTTGCTTAAATGCCCACTGGTTTCCCAAATTCTCTAAACTAAACTTAACTTTCCAAAGCACAAGTTTTTACAAAAAATTCCTGGGGATCAGCATCTTTATTAGAGAACAGTGAGAAGTTATTTAACTACATCGAAAAAGTAAGCAAAAATGGACAGAAGAGCTCAGGACCGAAGCCACGGAGGCGCCCTTTCTTTGAGCGTAAAACGACATCATTTTTATTGAAAATCCTTTTTAATTGATAGTCTCAGCAAAAATGAGCAAAGTGAACAAAAAAGAACGGCTAGGAAGGTTCATGTTCACACACACGCCAAGCTCATTGGAGCGAACAACTGTTTATTGTTCACTCACTTATGAGTGACACCACACTATTTTAAAGTCGACTTACGGAAAAACTTAAACCTAGTCAGAAGTTTTGAACTTATTCCGCAATTTTATTTTGCTTGTTAATCTT